>JAPPVO010007813.1:0-20568 GCA_030407325.1 Camellia japonica
CAGATCTGAATTTGCTCAAGGAGAACTACCCCTACGCCAATCAAGACTCCGCGCCGTGCTACAATACCAACATTGAGACTAGACCAAGCTCCTGAATTTCCAACCGACTTACCAGTACAGCGGTAAGCGAAAGAGCAAGGTGACCGACTTCCTCTTGGAGTCCTCGCCTGAGCCTGACCCAACTCTCCCTGAAATTAACCTCGTCCCTCTCACCGAAGAACAAGAAATGGCCAAGAGGAGAGTTGTCTGAGCGCTAATCACTAAGCAAGCCACCGACGAGTTCCAGACTGAGCATCCTTCCTCTAAGCAGCCGCGCAAAAACGTCATCGCCCTCCTAACAGCGAGGGCTTTGTCATCTTGGCCCACCAAACGTAGGGGTGCAACTCGGGCGTGCTCAATCCAAGCAACCAGTGCCCTGCCCGAGTTATTTTAGGGCTTGGGCAACAATATCTTGTAATCTGGACTTGCCTGGGCAGGTTTTTGATGCCCGAATTGTAATTCGGGCCGGGCCTGGGCAAAGTTAGTGGCTAACCCGAGTAACCCAACCCAAATTACATTTAATATATTATATAAATTATATAATATATATAAAATAAAATAAATAACTGGCCCTTAATTTATTTTTATTTTTTGGCTGGTCTTTGGCCCTTGGATTAGCATTTTTTATTTGGACCATTAGATTAAAACTAAAAACAAAACCCTACCTTATCTATTCTTTCTTCACTCTCTCTGAGACTCTTGTGGCTGAGATGATGTTTAAGTTTGTTGTATAGACTAATGGACTTATGTATATAATGAAGCACTGTTTGTTGTATGGAAAAATTCAGAAGCGGCTTGTTGCCTTGTGAAATTCGGGCAATTCGGGCTAACCCGAGTTCGAATTATGAAGCTTGGTCCGGACTTGGGTAGCCATGCTTGTGTTGATGGTTGGGCCTGGGCGGGCTTGGGCACTGCCAAACACAGTTCGGGCTGGGCTTGGGTAAACCTCCAACCCGACCAAACTCGCCCGAGTTGCACCCCTAGCCAAACGTGCCTGCATGTTGTTCATCGAGTAGTAGCGACTAGTGGACGAAGAGGAGACCGAGCAGCCAGAGGCCGATCTGCTGGTAACTTCACTATCATCCAAGAGCCGCCACTCTAGCGGTTCTGACATTTCCTCTCCCCCGTATTGGGCGCCGGCTCTGACATTTAAAGGTTGTGTTATGACCATGGTTGATTCGGTATGCACTGAGAAGGACCACGACCTGGCCTTTAATCTAGGAAAGAATGCCTCCTGCCTGCCTGCTGACATGGAGCGGTACGAACAGCTGACCGAGCTAAGAGCTATTCGGTTAGCTACCAAGTCTATGGTGTTGGTAAGCTTGGGTTTTGCGTTTTCTTTTCTGTTTATTTTTAACTTTTAGCTCAGTCTAACTCTTTGCTTGTTTGGCCGAATTATAGGTCGTGCAGAAAAACCACGCTGCTCACCGATGCGCGCTTGAATTGAGGAAGACAGCGCGGGCGGCTATTGCCAAAAGTGAGGCTAAGGATGCTGAGCTTAAGGGGGTAAAGGCTAAGCTGGCCAAGCTATCCACTAATTGAGATCAATTGGCCGAGCTACTTAATGAGGCTGAGGCAGCCAAGCAAAAATCCTTGGCCAAAAACAAAGACCGCTATCTTCGTGAGCTTGCCAAGCTGAAGGAGAAGAAAGATGCCGAAATAGCGTCGATGCAGAAGAAGATGGAGGATGATAAGGACTGCAGTTTCAAAGAGAGTGAGGAAACCTACATTCAACAATGCGAAGTCGCCAAAGATATCTTCTTTAAGTGGTTGGAAAGCCGCGGCAGAGAAGCTCGATTAGGGCCTAACTGTGACGTTTTCTAGAATCCTACTCCATATTTCATACCAAGCTATATAACAAGTGATGCTAATGTCGTTCAATAGAAATTCTTGGAGGTGGAGAAGGAGAGCCCGACGCCAAACAATGCTCTTGCTCCAACCATTGATCTTCTTGCTCAGTTGGAAGTACTGAGCCAAACCGAGCCAAATCTGATTGTCAAAGAAGGCATCACTGACTTGGTCGTAGAGGATGGTACTAGAGCTGACTTGGTGAGCGGTGAAGTCGGTGCTGGTGTTGATGCTGAGTTGGCCGACCTGTTTGCTTGTCCGTGATGAAACTTGCTTCTATATTTTCCATCTTTGTAGTTTTTTTCCTTTTCTTCCTATTTCGACAATGTAATTGGGCTAGCAGCCCCCCATTTTGTAGTCATTTCATTTATCAATGAAAATTTCCAACTATTTGCATATATTTTGTGTTTCTTTTCAAATGTTACAACTTTGAATGCATGTTTTGGCGAGCTAACCAGCTCGGCTACACATGGCCCTGCCAACCTTCTTCAGCCGAGATAACCATCTCGGTTGAAGAATGCTAAAAACTGTTGGCCAAACCTATCGACCTTTTTCGGCCGACATAATCATCTCGGTCAAAGAGTGCCAAAAATTGTTGGTCAAACTTGCCAACCCTCTCTGGCCGAGATAACCATCTCGGTCAAGAAGTGCAAAAATTGGTCAAAACTGCTAACCTTCTTTGGTCGAGATAATCACCTCGGTCAAAAAGTGCATAAAATTGTTGGCTGAACCTGCCAATCCTCTCTGGCCGAGATAACCATCTTGGTCAAGGAGTGCAAAAACTTGTTGGTCAAAAATGCCAACCCTCTCTGGCCAAGATAACCATCTCGGTCAAGGGGTGCAAAAACTTATTAGTCAAACCTGCCAACTCTCTCTGGCCGAGATAACCATCTCAGTCAAGGAGTGCAAAAACTTGTTGGTCAAACCTGCCAATGTTCTCTGGTCGAGATGATCATCTCGGTTAAAGAGTGCAAAAACTTGGTTACACCTACCAACTTTCATTGGCTGAGATAACCATCTCGGTTAAAGAGTGCAAAAACCTGTTGGTCAAACCTGCCAACCTTCTTTGGCCGAGATGTCCATCTTGGTCAAGGAGTGCAAAAACTTGTTGGTCAAACCTGCCAACCTTCTTTGTCCCCAGTCTTGCAAAGATTTGAAGAAGGGGTTGGTAAAACCTGCCAACCCACTTTGCCCTTAGTTGAGCAAAGATTTTTAAACAATCGAAATACATACAAGTATTGAAAAAGTGTTCAAAATGAAATTGTCTACTTGTTTTATTAAATCCGAACAAAGAGTTGCAAAAATACAAGTACAAAAAGCTAAAAATAGAATATTTTGAGTTTGGCTGTGTTCCATGGCCTTGGGATAGCTCGGCTATCAGTGTCCTCCAAGTGGTAAGCTCCCTTTCCTACTAGCCCCATAACTTTATACGGTCCCACGCAGTTGGGTCCTAATTTGCCATCACCAGGCACCAAAGTGTTTCCCATTGCTTTATGTAGTACCCAATCTCTAATCTTGAATTGCCTTGGATACACCGCCTTATTGTATTTTCTGGACAATTATTGCTGATACGAAGCGATGTGAATCGGCGCCCTTTCTTTTCGTTCTTTAACTAGATCTAGCTCCAAGGCTATTACTTCTCCATTTAGCTCTGGGTCAAAATTTTCGCTTCTAATAGTGGGGAGGCCAACTTCCAGAGGGATTATTATGTCCATGCTGTAGGCCAAGGCAAAGGGCGTTTCCCTAGTTGATCGTGTTATTCGGTAGACCCACAGGACATGGGGTAGTTCTTCAACCCACTTTTCTTTCGCTTTTTCTAACCTCTTCTTCAAGCCATCTAAGATCACCTTGTTCGATGCTTCAGCATAGCCGTTGGCTTGGGGGTACACCAGCGTGGAGTTATAAAATTCTATTTTGTGTTCTTCGCAAAAACCCCTGAAGATTCTTCCATTAAATTGGGTGCCGTTGTCTGATATCAGGGCCTTGGGAATTCCAAACTGGGTTATGATGTTCTGCCAAACAAACCTCTTGACATCTTTCTCCTTGATGGATGCGAGTGCCTCCGCCTCCACCTCCACCCATTTTGTAAAGTAGTTTGTTGCCATGATTAAGAACTTTCTGGTGCCCAGCGCAGTTGAGAGTGATCCCACTATGTCTAAGCCCCACATTGCGAAAGGCCAAGGGCTGGTCAAAGGTAGAAGCTCTCCAGCTAGCTGATGGATTTGATGTGCTAACTTCTGACATTTTTTGCATTTCTTAACATACTTCTCTGTGTTTGCCAGCATGTATGGCCACCAATACCTTGTGAGATAGCTCGGTAGGCCTAAGACCTACCCCCTTGGTGGCTTCTACAAATGCCCTTGTGAATTTCGAACAAAAATGCCTCAACCTTGCTAGGATGGACACACTTCAAGCATAGTCCAGTGAAAGATTTTTTGTATAGTGCTAGGGATGGAGAAAGCCAAAACCGTTGCGACTTTGCTCGAATCTTGTTCACCTCCTTCTTGTCATCTGGAAAAATCCTATCTTTCAAGAAGGTGATGATGGGGTCCATCTAGGAGGGATCTAGCTCGGCGCATAGTACCTCGGCCACTTCAGGTTCCTCAATGCTTGGTCTTAGCAAGAAGTCAATTAGTAAAGGGTCTGGGATAGAAGTGTCTGTGATCGACGCCAAACCAGCCAATTCATCTGCCTTGCTATTCTCTTCTCGGTTGATTTGTTCTATCCTCATGACTTCGAATTTCATAATCTCGTTTTTGACTAGCTCTTGATACTTGGCTATTTTGTCATCCTTTGCTTCATAGTCGCCAGATATTTGGTTGACTACTAATTGGGAGTCACTATATACCATTAGCTCGGTGGGCTGACTTCAGACCGACTAACAGTGCCTCGTACTCCACTTCGTTATTGGATGCCAGAAATCCAAGCGTGATTACCTGTTCAATGGTCAAGCCGTTTGGCGAGATAAGGACTATGCCAAGTCCAGCCCTATACCAGTTGGATGCGCCATCTACGAAGACCTTCCACATCTCTCCTACAAACAATTTCCAACATGTGGATGGATGTAAAGATGCTTTAGGGTCTAGGACGTTGGTGACTTCTTCCAAGTCTCTAGCCATCGTTCGGATCTGGTCCTCACTGCTCAGCTGCTTTACTATTTCCTTTTCATGCATGTCATCGCAAATTGTGCTTGTATTTGCGCAGCTTGCTCCTTTTCTCTTTGGCAATATGCTGTTGGCCTTTGAGGATGGTGTAGCCACTGTTAGGCTTAATAGCGCGTTGCACGGTTAACCAGGTTGATATGGGGGCTGCTCAACTCCCCCAGCACTTTTCTCCCATTGTTAGGCTTCCTCAGTCAGGTCAACCAGACAACCAGAATGACTTCCTGGGGCAAACTTTACCACAAAGTCTGCCAAAGCTTGGGCCTTAATCGCCATCCTAGGATGGAATTTGATGTCGTATTGTCCAAACTCCACTACCCATTTCAATGTTCTTCTGGAGAAGTCCGTCTTTTCAAACAAGGCTTTTAGAGGGAACGCCATTAACACGACCATAGTGTACGAGTGGAAGTAGTGCAGCAGCTTTCTTGAAGCTACCATTAGGGCTAAAGTAAGCTTTTCTAATGACAAATATCTCATTTCGGCATCCAGTATGGTCTTGCTCGCATAAAAGATGAGCAAGTGTTATATTTATTCTGCACATACCAACACCGCGTTAACGACATATTGAGAAACCACCAAGTACAAGAAAAGTTCCTCTCCAGGCACTAGGGTTGCTAACAGTGGTGGCGAGGTCAGATACTCCTTCAGGCTCTTTAGAGCTTAGTTTCACTCTTCATCCTACTAAAATTTTGCTTTAAGCGCCTGGAAGAACGGTCGAAACCTGTCTGACGACCGACTGATAAATCTGTTTAGTGTGGCAGCTAGGCTTGTCAAGTGCTGCAATTCCTTGACCGTGTTAGGCCTTTTGAGCTCCTGAACAGCCTTAATTTGGGAGGGATCTGCTTCTATACCGCAGTTGGTCACTAGAAAGCCAAGAAACTTGCCTGACCTCACCCCACATGCACACTCAGAAGCGTTTAGCCGTAACTTGTAGGTCTTCAAGATTTGAAACATCTTAGCTAGGTTGTTAAGATGGTCTGCTTTATCCTTACTTTTGACCACCATGTCGTCAATGTAGGCTTCCACTATTTTGCCTGACAATGGTTCAAACATTTTGGTGACCATTCGCTGGAATGTTGCCCCTGCATTCTTCAGGCCAAAGTCCATGACCTTATAACAATATAACCCCTCAGAGTCGTGAAGGATGTGACCTCCTGGTCCAGTTCATATATAGCAATCTGATGGTATCCATGATACGCATCAAGAAAACTAAGTCGGTTGTGACCTGCAGTTAGGTCCACTAGTTGGTATATCCTTGGTAGAGGGAAACTATCTTTTGGGCATGCTTTGTTGATTGTCTTGTAGTCTATGCAAACCATTTACCATTTTTTTGGGCACCACCACTGTGTTGGAGATCCACTTGGGATAGTGAACCTCTTTGATTCCCCCTACTTCCAGCAGGTTTCCCACTTCTTTAGCCACTGCTCTGCATGGTGTAGCGCCGATCTGCGAGTCTACTGTATAATTGGTCTAGCGGTGGGGTAGACATTAAGTTGATGGTAGATGAAATTTGGGTCAATGCCAAGCATATCATATGGCATCCAGGCAAACACTTAGATATTGGAGATCAAAAATTCTATGAGCTCCTTTCTCTCGGTGCTAGACAAGGATGAGCCGAGAAAACATAACTTCTTTGGGTCATTCTCGTCGATTTTTAAGCATCACTTAGACATAATCTGGTCTCCCAAGACCTCTTCAATTACGCCAGCTTCGTTAGGGAACCGCATTACCTGATCGTAGGTCAATGCAACGGCTCGCATGACATGCAGCCATGCCCTCTCCAAGATGATGTTATAAGTGGAAGGGACTTTCAACACCCAGAACTCCACTTGCTTTGTCATTGAGCCAACTTTGACCGGCAAAATGATCTTGCCGACCAGCCATTCTGGCATCAAGTTAAAACTGACCAGTGGGGAAGTCGCAGGTACCAAATCTTTGTCCTCCAATTTCTATTGTTTGAAAGTCTCATAGTGCATTATCTCGCACGAGCTCCCCTGGTCTATCAATATCATTTTAATATCAAAATTTTTGAAGCGCAAAGTAACCACTAGTGCATCGTTGTGAGGGTTCTGCAACCTCGCCAAGTCCCTATCTGAGAAAGTGATGATATTCCCTTTCTTTATGGTATTGGACTCTCATCACTTCCCTCATGTGCTCTGCCTTTTTGATCATCCCTCTGAGTTCGCAGACTCGCTCAAGTTCAATGATCCCGTGAATAAGATTTATCACGCCTTGAGGTGGGCCATTTGCCGGCATCCCATCTGCCACATTGCCATCTTGAAAAGCAGGTTGAGCTCCCCCTTCAATGTACTGATCTAGGTGGCCTGTTGCCACCGTTTCTTTCAAATGTTACCTCAGAGACATGCAATCTTCAGTTCGGAGCCCAACTTCATCATGTAAGGTGCACCTATATCTTTCGTCATAGCCCCTTTGCGCTTCACCCAACTTGACCAGCTGTTGAACGAAGGGTTCATCGTGGATCTCACTCAATATTCGGTAGATAGGTTTCTTGAACACCATTGTGATGGCGGTACAGACCCTTAGCCTCCTTGCTTTGGGGTCTTTGCTGCTATTATTTCTGCACGGTCGATCCTTCCTCTCGACCACATTAACTTTTGCTAGGGGCTTTTTGTCTGACATCGCTGTTGTGCCGGACTTACCCTTGGCATGAGCGCTGTCTTTTTCTACCTTGATGTGCTGATACACTATTTCCATTAGGGCTTCTATTGTGAGGGGCGGTGTCATTGTCATTGAATCCCTCAACTTGCGGCCTGTTGGAAAACCTCGTTTGTACTGTGCGATAGCTAGGTTGGTGGGGCAGTCGCCTATCTAGTTGAAGGTCTCCCAATATCTGTTATTGTAGGACTTCAATGTTTTTCTTTTCCGCCCATGTCGATGGCAAGCAACTGGTCTATCTTCTCTAGCGTCTTGGTGTTTGTCTTGAACTTAGTGACAAACACCTCCGTCAGTTGCGCCTATGAAGCAATGCCGCCTTCAAACTTCTCAAACTAAGTCAAGCCCAATTCGCCAAGGCTTGACGGAAATGGGATGCACATTAGAGCTTCATTCCGTCAATATATGGCCATAACTTGACGAAAGTTGCTTAGGTGCATGTAGGGATCCGACTTTTCGTTGTAGGTCGTGAACTTAGGCTGGTTAAAGCCTAAGGGCAGTGGTGTGTTCTCAATCGCCAGAACGAACGACGAGCTCTACAGCCTTGCTAACGCTTTATCAGCTGGTTTGTAAGCAAGGCGCGATACTAGCATTCCAACCTCGACGCTTCCCTACGTCCAAGGTGCCAACTGTTACAGAGCTGAGACCCTATGAGGGTCACAGGCTTGGGTGTCTTCTCTCCTTTGCACCCTTTCTTCTAGAACGGTTCACAAGTCCGCCGACCAGGGCAGCTCGGTGTGTCTGGAGGTAGTTTGGTGAGTATGCGAGGGTTGATAATTGCTTCCCTTTGGGTAAGACCTTTCAGTCCTCACTCTCTCAGATCTAGAGTCACAAGTCCTGGAAGTTCTTGAATATGTATCGCCTATTCTGAGGCTCCTGCTCCTAGAATGGGTAGGTGTGGCCTGTCTATCCCGATGTCCTGTATAGCGAGAATGCATTCTTCCTTCGCGGATCTCAACCCCTGCCATGCCTTTGCCCTTTATCTGTCGCTTCATAGTTTCCATGTTTGCCACCATTCTTCTGATTAACTCATCTTGCTTCCTCACACAATCCTCTAAGACTTGGGCATCCATCTTGCAGCTTTATCCATCTGGGCTCTAAGAGAAACAAGGACTTCAACCCCATTTTTCTCGCACGCCCCGATGCGGGTTCCATCGCTGCAGGTCCAGGTCTGCCATGGGCAGAACATGACGCAAATCATCACGCCTCATGTTCCCTTCTGGAGTTTGCCTGTTGTCGGTAGATTGAGGCAAGTCTTCGTTGTGCGCCATTGGAACTAGTTGGAGGAAAAACTCAATCAAGAGGTAAGTTCTCTGTATTCTTCCCACAGCGACGCCAATTGTAGGAGCACAAAATAATTCTTCTCGTATAATTCTATTGATCAAGTTTACGCTTGTCCAAACGTTGTCGTTTTATCGCCTGAAAACACAATCGTAAGCTAGCCGGCGAGTGTGTGCCAGAAATCCCTCCGATGCCTAAGTCAGCAAGTTGACAAGGGACACAAAGCTATGTGTATTCACAAGTGAGAATTGCAATACCTGGATATAGGTGTTATCATGAGCTTTTATAGATTCTGTGTGGCACAATCCCAGTAGGACTCTAACTCTCCACTGCATAGGACTCTAACTCTCCACTGCAGAGTCCTCTTAGGAATTATATTCTTCAAGGATAATGCCTATCCTTGGAACACCCTCCTCACTGCAAGCCAAGCGAGATGGTGTAACTCTTTGCTCGGCTATTACTGTGCTTAACCGAGCTACCCTGCCTTGTTCTACTTCTAGTCGAGCTGTGCTAATCCTGACCAAAGAGTAGTGCTTTGCTGAGCTACAGCTAGCTCGACTTCATTCCTTGAGGTCACCTCAGTTCGCTCCCTTTCTCTAGCTGAACCGTACACTCAGCCAAATGACAACCTGCCGAACTAAATCGAGCTCGGCATTCCCCACCAAAGCCCCCTCAGTCTTCTGTATATGACTTGCACATAATTTGCTAGTTCCAATTCCATTTAATCCCCAATCGAGCTACCCAAGCTCTTACCTCGGCCCAGTGCTTGGCCCAACTAGTTCAGCCTAATTAGCGCGCCTAATTAGCTCGGCCCAATTTGTTCATACAAATTACCCACTCAATATACATACAAAGTGGTGGTTGTTCTCAGTGAGGGAATATTTTGTTGAGGGAAATAAAAAAAGCTTGGTAACTTTTGAAGTTGGGTTTATGATTGGGGAAGCCAAATATGACGCTTAGGACCTATGGGTTTCGTAGGCAGTACCAAGTTTGGGTTGGGGGGTGTGGTCAATGTGGGTTTTGGTGAGGGTGGTGGGTGAGAAATAGGGGTGTTTAGCACACTGAAAAGATTTGTACCAATGGTAGGGGTGATTAAGGAGCAACATCAAGTCAAGTCTTCTTTTCCAAAGAAGAAAAGAGCACCAACTGTTTGAGATAAGATTGGGCAGCGAAGTGTATAACTTGGATTAACAAGAGTGTTGGTTGCAACTTTGGACAAAAGTCTAATATTGTAAGAGCAGTCCAAAACATATTTGAAAGAAGTTGAGCTTACTAACCATAGACCCACCACTTGGCAAACAATGCAACAACTTTGTTGAAGTTTTGTTCCTTCCAAATTATTTGAAAGTTTATCTAGTATTGCTGTTTTTTTTTTTTTTAAATCTCAACATTCAACAATTAAATTTCTTAAATTTATGTGTCTTGATTAATTTATTGAACTTGGAGGTTACTTCTCTATCACAATTTTAAATTTCTTGTCCCAGAATTTCGCTTAATGCAATTTTGTTGGAGATTTCTTAAAAGCTTCAAAACTTTAATTATTTTATTATTTATTTATTTCTTTTAATAGTCTTATTTATTTGAATTTTCAATATGTGTTTGGTTTCAAAAGCAATAGGTGTGTTTGTTCCTAACAGACAACATAGAGCCTTTTTATACAGGACTCTAACATTGGGAAAAATATACAACGTTCTCTGTTCTCTCTCTCTCTCGTCTTTGCTGTATTTTTGTATTCCATATTTCTGGCAATCAATACATTCTTGGCAAATTCTTCCAGTGCAACTGTGCATTGTGTCAGATCCTGTAAAGTTTTGGGTTGTATCTTGGAGTCGTTTGTGATCGTTAAAACCTGCACGAAGACAGCGCATAAATGATGAATTTCAAGGAATATGAGAATTGTTGTTCATTTTGGAAATTATTGTTCAAAACATTAAAATAGTCTTGAAATGACTAATTGTTAAGCAACTTGAGAAGAGGGAATTGTGTTATTCCTTGGATGATGAATTGGAATAAAAGTATTTATATTCATCTTGTGTTATTGGCATATCAATTCATTTGATTACTTTAAATTTTGAAAGTTGATTTGGAAACTTGCATTGAGAAAAGAATGTTGAGAAACAAGTTTCCATGAATTGGTGTAACAAGCCCGCGGGGGACCTCGCTACAGTTCGGACTCGATTTGTGTCACGGTTCTTAATCTGAACCAAAGAGTCCAAATCTGGCAAATCGTTTTGAGAAAACAGATTTTGAAAGAAGTGCCAAACATGGACTGCTTTGCCAGATACAGAGTCGCCACCTAAATATTTTTTATGGGGGAATTTAGGAAACCCTGACTCGGTGCCAAAGGCCACGTGTCCGTCATCACCAAAGTTGCCTCGGCTCGGAACTTGGGTACGATTAGGGAAGGTCAGCTATGAGCACCTCCTCTCGCCCGATCCGAAGATCGGCCTCTACTAACCGTGATATCCAATTTTGAAAACATTATGTGTTCTTGTTCCGGTTATTAGCCTAGAATTACTATGTTATGCGCACAACAAACAAATATAGACCAAATCGCCTAAATTGGAACAAAACATTTCATGTTTGTTTTGAGAATGGTTTGCTACTCGCAAGTAGGCTAAAAATGCAGATTTTTGCCACTCTCAAGTGGGCTTAAAACTCACAGTTTTAATGCATCATTCCAATTTAGGTAATTCAACCTCCACCCACAGGCACTCAAGCAGTTACATCACATAAGCAGCTAGCCTCATGGTAATCATGCTGTTATGGCAACATTCACACGTATGCGGTATGCTAAAGCATAAAAGCTTACCTAGTACTCTGAGCCAAAATAAGAACATGTTAGCAATCATGCATGATCCAAGTCCATGTTTAAATGCCTAATGCAACGCATACAAAATGTCACTAGATTAGGCTCGGCTAGTCTATAAATGACATGTGAAAATGCACAAGTAGCATGTATTCAAGTTAGATTTGAAATACTTATGTAGTTAGCATGATGCGCCGAGCCCGGTGCATGCAATACTGATGAATGATGCACGCATGCATAGCATAGGGTATGCTAATTTAAATATGCCCTAATACTAACCATCAAAGCAGGTAAGTAAAAGGGAGAAAGAAGTGGGGGTTGGAAGACATACACACACGCACCCACACTTATTACAAATTTGCCCTCACTCAGAGGGTCGAATAAATATTACAATTTAATTAACCTACAAGCTAATTAAATATTACAAATGAAATAAATTAGCTAAGCAAATTAACTAATTTATTTAAGCAATAAACAACGGCCTCGGGAAGAGGGTCCAATGCATGCGCACTCGGCTCGCTCGGAAGTCACTGCCATACACAAGATGCTTCTGTTTTGGCTGTCATCCTCCTCTGAAAACTGCACAAGTCCCAGGGTTGCTTCCCTGAACACTGTGGAACACCACCGGCTGAGAAGAATGGCCACCGGCCATGGAGAGTGGTCACTGGCCACAAATTGAGTTATCGGCCACTGGTACATGGCCGGTCGGCACTGAAGATGGCCGGCCGGCCAAATCTTCCTGCAGAATCTGTGTTGACAGCAACAGAGGGCAAAACAAGCATGGCAAATCATTTACAAGCTATGTATGCCCACCAACCCACCCCTTATCATGTGTATGACTCAAAGGAGGATGGGCCTCGATTCTCGGACCACCAATCGCGCATTTCCATGCATGATGGCCCAAAGAATCAAGTGTGCATCTTGATATGGAATGCAATGCACATAGGCAAACCAATGGAACTCAACCTCTATCACAAGCACTTCAAGAGGCCAAGCATGAATGCAAATGGAATGCAACCTAGACATGTTGGCTAATATGCGACATGGCAATACAAGGAAGCATACAAAGCATACAACAAGTAAGGGGATGGACTTAAACTAAATTAGGCAGCCCTCAAACAAGCCTAAAACAGTGGCCAACAACTAAGGAAATAGAGCCAAATACACATACAAACATGCATATAAACATGGTCCATCACTTAGGCACAAAGAGCAACTCTCAAGCATACTTAAGAGGATGCAAACATGGATGCAAGGCATACATTATAAGCTCTGAAATAACATGGTAAGTGGTTCCAAACCATTGAAATAATGCAAATAATGCATGCTCATGGTTCATGCATTTAAAGCTTGCAAGCCAAGAATACAAAGGGGCTATACTAAGTATGCCATGGTCGACCAAAACAACCAAAAACAGAACTTGAGCATGCCAAAATAAACACAAAACCTTCACAAAGTTAGGCCTAAAACATGCTTGAACAAGGGTCAAAGCCTAGGTGCATGTTAAGGATAAATGATGGCATTACAAGACATGTATGCAAGGCATGCAAGGTGTGTCCAAACCAACTCAAAACAGAGGTAATACATGGCAAAATACTACCAAATACCACTTAAGACATGGCCAACATGCACTTAAATTAGATGCTCAAACATGAGGCTAAAATGGCCCTTTTCAAGGACAACAAGGAGAGGGGATGGCCCTCTCCTTCCTAGGACCTCAAGGCACCATCCTCACCTCTGAAATCCCTCAAGATTTCAGTGGTGAGGAGGCCCAAATACAATGGTCCCGGAGTCCACTCAAAATGGCACAAAATGGAGCCTTACAAGGCTTAAGAGGGGTCAAACAACCCCAAATGCCAAAGCACCCTTAACCAACTATTTAGAGGGCTAAAAAATAGAACTTTTTTATGTTATACACTAAGCCCAAAAATAGTTGTAAGGTAGGAAAAAATATAATGCAAAAATGGGGAATAAAGGGACAAGTTTCTTACCCTTGAAGACCCTCTTCATCAATGGAGCTCCAGCAGCTTCTTTAGGTTGAAATCAGTCTAAAACCTCCAAAAATAACCCACAAGGGCCTCAGCTCTAAGGGATGGTGTAATGGTGGGTGTTTGTGAGCAATACTAAGCCTAAACACACACAAGACAAAGAAAAAAAGGGGGAATAGAGATAGGATACACACAATATTCAAACCCTAGAACTCAAACCCTAAAAAAGCTGTCTAAAAAAAAAATCTCCTTGATAAGAGAGAAGAAGCTCTCTTTATAGAGCTTTTGTCTTGTAAGCTTACAAGACAAGCTTCTAAAGAGAGAGATCCCTCCATACACCGGGAGCCAAGTGCGTGCCAGCTGCGCCAAAATATCTGCAAAAGCAGATGCACAGTAGTCGGCCAGCCAAAAGTGCAATTGACCAAAAAAAGATAGCCGGCCGGCCATCTATAGTGGCGGTCGGCCAAACATTTGGCCGGTGGCAACAAAACACAACCGGTGGCCTCAAGCCATGGCCGGTGGAGTATGGGGATGGCTCACAAGCCATTCCCTGCCCCTCCAAGGCAAAGCACAAGTGTTTGGTGCAAAACCAGACACGAAACAGCCGAATCGAGAGATCCTGAGGCAAGGCGCGTAGCCGAGACCTCTGGGAACTCAAGACGAACACAAACATGGATAATCACCGAGTGTTCAAGCGGTGATGTCCAAGTCTTGAGGACGGTCAAAAATGGGGTGTCTACAGTTGCCCCTCTTTGACAGAACTCGAAAGTCATAACAATGACGAGAGTGATTGTCAAAGCCCAGAGACGACCCATTTTTGACAAGGCCGAAGACTTCAACAAAGCACGCAAGACAATAAAGGTATGCGCCCGAAGGCAGGGGCAAAATGCAAGACAATGCACAGAGCCGAACATAACTTATGATCATGCAAAGAAAGCTGTAATGAAGCATCACATGCGACAGTTTTAAGCTAGCATACACAAATCCAACTACACCACAATGCAGAAGGGATGTAAGAGAATTATGCCATTCTCAATACGTCTCACTCGGAGGATGCAATACCTGTCTGGTTCATCTGGTTGCACCAGCCTCAAATGAACCGTACATACAATATCGTGCCTGCAAAGAAAGCAAACTTAACAGGTACAATATTGTTAGCAACATGTATGACATGCAAAATGAATGCAAAATGATATGTAATATATACAAAACTATGTATAATACTAATGCAAATGAAAATGCAATGCAATTGAGACGATGCAAACGAAATGCAATGCAATTGAATCATGATCCAATCATGAGCGGTTCAAAACCACACAAATGTCAAATAGATTGATGGAAGTAACAAGTCCGTCTACCATAGAAAAGGTGCCGCAACCCTCAAAGCGCGTACACATGCAGAACTATGAGTGATGTAGACGGACGCAAGAACAAATATTGGGTGGAATGACATAAGTGGGGAAACGACCCGCTGGGGAAAGAACAATGATCCTAGTGTTGGATGCAAAAATTACACTACAATGCAATATATACAGTGGATATGGCATGCAGCCAAACCAAATCTTGCCTAGGAAGGGCATGCACACATACAAGCCATGTCTAACGCAGAAAAGGTGCCGCCATCCTCAAACCAAGTTCATCAAGGAATAGGCGCGTACACATGCAAAACTGTGCTTTAACGTGAAAAGTATGAGCACATACCAGACCAAGCTCAACAAGGAAAGGTGCGAGCCATGGATGGAAAGGGATGATGCAGTGAATGCATGCAAGCTACAATGCGATATTTACAATATGCAGTGGAATGAAATAGATACGACGGATAATGCACGCAGGCCAAACCAAATCTTGCCTAGGAAAGGCGTGTACACAAACGAACCGCGTCTAACACAGAAAAGGTGCCGCCACCCTCAAACCAAGTTCATCAAGGAATAGGCGCGTACACATGCAGAACTGTGCTTTAACGTGAAAAGTATGAGCACATACCAAACCAAGCTCAACAAGGAATGGTGCGAGCCATGGATGGAAAAGGATGATGCAGTGAATGCATGCAAGCTACAATGCAATATTTACAATATGCAGTGGAATGAAATAGATACGATGGATAAGGCACGCAGGCCAAACCAAATCTTGCCTAGGAAAGGCATGTACACAAACGAACCGCGTCTAACACAGAAAAGGTGCCGCCACCCTCAAACCAAGTTCATCAAGGAATAGGCGCGTACACATGCAGAACTGTGCTTTAACGTGAAAAGTACGAACACATACCAAACCAAGCTCAACAAGGAAAGGTGCGAGCCATGGATGAAAAGGGATGATGTAGTGAATGCATGCAAGCTACAATGCAATATTTACAATATGCAGTGGAATGGATGTTTACAGCAGAAATGCATGACATATGTACTATTTTTTTGTTTTTTTGGCTTAGATGCATGACATATGCGGTATTTAAAATGATGCATGACATAGGCATTATTTATAACGTAATGCATGACAATGCAGGTGTTTGTTTTTTTTTTTGAGATGCATGACATATGCAGTATTTACAATGATGCATGACATATGCATGTGTTGTGCACACCAATGCACCGAAGGTCTTGCACCTTCCAAGGATTTAAGGTCTCCTAGACCGTCTGCTGGGGAATGCATAACAATGCAAATGAACTTAGAATGCGTGACAACGCGTGACCTTGAAATGCATGACAATGCATGCGAGTTTGAAATGCATGACAATGCATGAATTTTCTAATGCGCGACGACGCGTGGCTTGAAATGCATGACAATGCATGTGAGTTTGAAATGCATGACAATGCATGAATTTTCTAATGCGCGACGACGCGCGGCTTGAAATGCAAGACAATGCATGAATTTTCTAATGCGTGACGACGCGCGGCTTGAAATGCATGACAGTGCATGTGAGTAGCATTCACATCAATGCAAGTTGTACGTGTTACGATGCGTGTACGCATGCATAACGATTCAAGGGATGATGAGCGCTACAACATATGCAGACATGTAAGCACCAAAGGTTTTGCACCTTCCGAGGATTTAAGGTCTCCTAGACCGTGTGTGTTTAAGGTCTCGTCCGACCAAGCGTATTTAAGGTCTCGCCAGACCAAGCGGGTTTAAGGTCTCGCCAGACCGCGAAGTACACAGGACGGTGTGATGCGCAAAATAGCGCGATTGAATGCATGCAAAATGCAATGAGACGCGCAAAATAGCGCGATTGGATGCATGCAAAATGCAATGAGATGCGCAACACGGCGCGATGCGTTTAGACAATGCGATTGAAATGCGATGCACAAGTCAGTGCGATGCGCAAGATAGCGCGATGAAATGCATGCAAAATGCAATGAGATGCGCGACACAGCGCAATGTGTTAAACAACGCGAGTGCACAAAGTAGTGCGATGACATGATACATGCACAAGGGCAATTTTCGAGTTTCGTAAGAGACAAAAGGTTACGGGAAGGATACACCTTGCACAAATTCGAGTGCTGCGCACAGAAGACACGGTCCGAGGTCAAAACGGAGGCCAGTCGAGCTTCGGACATGCCATTTCTTGCCCTATCTTGAACAATAAAGGTGCCAAACCACAGATATGACCCAAAAAAGGTTGTAGGAGGATCACCGGCCACATGGGGAGGTCACCGGCCATCCACTGGCCACTAAAAAACATCACCGGCCAAATATTTGGCCGGCCGGCCAAAAGTGCCTGAATCGGGACAGTTTTGTCCTTTTGGCTTGGGTCTTTTAAAATAGGGTTCGAAACCCTATTTTACTCACTTTCCTTGGCCGAAAACACTTCCTCTCTCTCTCTCTCTAGAGCATTTCCCGAGCCTTATTCTCCCGTTTTCTTGCGTTTTAGCCCACGTTCCATCGTCCGATTCGCGATTTCCTTCGCGTTTCGAACATTTTGAACCGATCGAAACTTCGTTTCGGTGTTTCCTTTTCGATTTCCGCTTATTGGGGTTTGTTTCCCCCGAGTCTCCCTTGATTTTCCCACGTTTTCCATACTCCGGCTTTTCCGGCCATTTTCCACCCTCCCGGGGTTGACTTTTTGGTTGACCCTTCGTATTCTAGCTTTGTTTTCCTTTTCCGACCATTTTCCTCGTCATTTTGACATGGCCGACGATATTCCACAGGGCGGGACTCCCCCGGATCATGAGATGGATCCCGGGGTCGAGCTTCTCCCACTGAGTGTCCGTCCATTCGACGCGGCGACCTACCGGCCGGCGATTCATGTGCTGCCTCCCGATGGACTTCGCCAGTTTCGGAGCTTCGATAGGGCGATGCCTCCAGAGCTTCTTTTGTGTGAGCCTGCATCTCACCTGTCCTTCGGCGCTTCCGAGGTAACATTCCTTCCTCTGTTTTATTTTCCGCAATGTAGAATATAAAACTGCCATAGCTGATTATACTCTTTAACTGCTTAACTCAGACACACTGATGCACTGTACACCGTAGTTGATCGCAACCACTCTTGCAACTGATATCTGTTCGAAATTGACACGTGCACACTCACTGCACTGGCTCTGAATCACTCAAACACACTGACACAGTACACACTACACACTACACACACTGTAGTTTATTGAAATCACACCGGTACCCGATATCTGTTTGAATCTGAAAATATGCACATAGGCTATATTTGTACTGAATCACGCAAACACGCTGATACCTCACACGTTGTAGTTCACCGTAAGCACACCGGCACCCGGTATCTGTTTGAATCTGAAAACATGCACAAATGCTATATTTGCACTGAACCACTCAAACACGCTGACTCATCACACGTTGTAGTTCACCGTAAGCACACCGGCACCCGTATCTGTTTGAATCTGAAAACATGTACACATGCTATATTTGCACTGAACCACTCAAACACGCTGACTCATCACACGTTGTAGTTCACCGTAAGCACACCGGCACCCGATATCTGTTTGAATCTGAAAACATGCACACATGCTATATCTGTCTCAATTCTGAATGCCTTTCAAAACTAGTATATTTAGCATTGTTTCGCAATTGTTTGCTTGAAAACAGGGAGATTCTCATACCGTCCGGGGTATGGGAACATCGCCGCTCGTGATTGGTATGCCGAGCTACCCGATGCGGTTCGACACATCGTGGACCAGGCCGGTTTTGGCGCTTTCTGCAGAGGACTGTCCAGGCTTATTGCGAGCAGGCCTCTCCTCGCTGCTTTAGCGGAGAGGTGGTGGGACACCACCGACTCGGTCCATCTTTCTGCGACGGGAGATATGACGATGACTCCCTATGATTTCTCGATGCTCACAGGAATCGGGGTAGGGGGTGATCCGATTTCCTTCGACACCGATATGGACGAGTGGACTACGACTCAGATCTATCTACTCGGCAAGGTGCCACCTCTCGCACGTCCAGGCTTCGTCCGATATTCCTAGTTCAAGGTCCAGCCAGCTTTGGTGGAGGAGGCTCCGATGACCCAGGAGGCGGTGGAGCAGTACGCCCGCGGCTTTCTGATGTTCCTGCTGGGGACCACTATTTTCGCCGACCGGGCGAATACCGTGCCCCTCTGTCTACTCAGCGCTTTAGTGGATGTCACTCAGATCTTGCACTACGATTGGGGTGGCGCTGCTTTGGCTACGCTTTATGGGTATATGAGCTCGGCTTCCCACGGCAGCGGACAGTTGCTCGGGGGCTACTGGCATGCTTGGGAGGTACATTTCTTTTTCTGCTTTACATTTCTGCTTTCTATTATTTGTACTCCGTACTGTATTCTGTACGCTGCATACACTGTAGTCTGTTTTTCACTGGCTGTATACTGTACACACGGCACACATATACTCTGCTTTACACTGACTGTACACCGCTCACACTGGACACACTGCACAATACACTGCCTGCACAATACACGGCTCTGTTATTTCTGCTTTATTCTGCATTCTGCTTTATTTGATAAGCATACTGGTATTTGCTCTGCAGTTGTGGGTCTATGCTTACTTCCCCAGACTAGCCCCAGTGCTAGACACGGAGACTCCTCTCGTCGTCCCGTTCTCGCGACGCCTCGACAGGAGGTGTGTGCGGAGGCCTCGGGAGACGTTTAGCTTCTTCCGCCGCTACTTTGACACCATCACCCCCGCGGAGGTATGTTCGACTTTAGAGTTTATTTTAGCTTCGCTTTTCACTGTATGTTTCCAATAACAGTAGATAACAAACTGTATTTGATTTTTAGATCACCTGGCAGCCTTGGGCTCCGTTGCCAGTGACGATTTGAGACCGATTTGCCGGTGTTGAGGAGACCTCGCGTTTCCGGATTCTGCTGGAGGGCCCGGTCTGTCGGGCTTGGTACCTAGGCGAGCGTTTCCTACGCCGGACCCTAGGATTACCAGAGCAGATAGTTCCGGTTCACTCTCCTGAGGATATGAGGGAGACCAAGAGATTCTCTGCCGAGCAGATGGCCGACTACACGATCGGCTGGGAGGCGACTCGCTTCAGAGGCATAGGCGACTATAGAGAGTACGTGCAGACGTACATCATGCAGCCTCTGAGCGGTGGCCGTCGAGCTGAGGGAGAGGCGCTCGTGGCGCCGGCAGCCAGGGTAGGAGCGGGAGCCAGAGCAGGGGCATCGAGGAAGGCCCGGATTCGTGGTAGAGGTGGAGCTTAGAGAGGACGGGGGGCTGGCTGGCCCGCACTGCCCACCTCGCTGACATACAGAGGGCAGGGTGAGGCGACCTACCAGATCCCCTTTGCTCCTCCCCCGGCTGATCACGAGTTGGTCGGTGTCCCCGAC
>JAPPVO010007814.1:0-23166 GCA_030407325.1 Camellia japonica
GAGTGACTGCTCCAATCATATCAATCCCCCAGACTGAAAATGGCCAGGCGAAGTCATGTTGTACAGCTTCGACGGTGGAATGTTCATACGGTTTGCATGGATCTGACATTTGTGGCTTCGCCGAACAAAGCCAATACAATCCTCCTCCAGGTTGACCATTAATAACCCTGTCTAAGGATCTTCTGGGCTAGCATCACCCGCTTATGTGCTCCGCACTCTCCTCCGTGGATAGCCTCCATCAGGCGCTTGGATTCTTCCGCATCGACACACAGTTTATGCATCCCAAGATAACCCCGCTTGTACAGTTTACCCCCGCAGATGATGAGCGAACAGCCATTCTTCGAATTGCCCTCTTATCCTTGGTATTTGCCCCTGGTGGATAAGCCTCCTTTTCCAAGAAGTTCCAAATATCGAAATACCAGGAGTTCTTATCTTGTACCTCATCTATGGCAGTAATCAGCTCGTAGCCGACATGAATTTCTGTTTAATGATGATTGGACGCATCCGGACTCCAAAAGGGATGTCTATCATAGAAGATAGAGTTGCTAATGAATCAGCGAACCTGTTGTTCTCTCTTAACAGATGAGCGAAGTTTAATTTTTCAAACCGAGGAATCAGAACGTCCAAGGCTTGGTGATAGATCTTCATCTTTTCTTCTTTAACTTTCCAATCTCCTTTAGCTTGAGATACAACAAGGTTCGAGTCCCCGATGACATCCAACCGTTTTGCCCCTAGTTCCAGGGTGGCTTCTAGTCCAGCAATACATGTCTCATATTCTGCATCATTATTCGATACCTTGAACTGGAGCTTGAAGGCTAAGGGTATACGGGAATTGTCGGTGCTATCAGCAACACCCCTATCCTGTACCCGTACTGGTTTGACGCTCCGTCAAAGTACATAGTCCAGGTTTCTTCTTCAACATACAGAATGGCCTCTTCTGGGAACAGATATTCAACTGCTTCATCTCCCTCCACTGGGTGGTCGGCTAGGAACTCCGCTACCGCTCTCCCTTTAACTGACTTGCGCGTCATGTACTTCAGATCAAATTCGGAAAGCAGAAGCAACCAACGGGCTAGCCTACCCGTAAGTGCTGGTTTCTCGAAGAGATATTTGATGGGATCTAATCTTGAAACCAGTATTACAGAGTGAGCAAACAAGTAGTGCCTCAACTTCCTAGTAGCCCATACCAAGGCCAAACAAGCCTTCTCTAGCGGAGTGTAGCGGGTCTCGTAATCCAGCATTTTTTGCTCAAGTAGTAGATAGCCTTCTGCACCTTATCCTCAGATTCCTGCGCAAGCACACAGTCCATCGTTGTTTCGGTCACTGACAAGTACAGGATCAACAGTTTCCCCAGCTCCGGCGGCGACTACACAGGTGGGTTCTGTAAATATTGCTTGATCTGCTCAAAAGCAACTTGGCATCGATCATCCTATTGGAACTTCTTTCCTTTCTTCAGGAGACCAAACAGTGGTTTACAAGTCAAGGTTAATTTTGCAATAAACCATCTTATGAATGCACTTTACCCCGAAAGCCTCCCACCTCCTTTTCAGTCCTCGGTGGTAGCATTTCTAAGATGGCCTTGATTTTGGAAGGGTTGACGCTGATGCCCCTTTGTGTGATCAAGAACCCCAGCATTTCCCCTGCTGTAACACCAAAAGTACATTTCTAAGGGTTCAGCCGCAATCGATACTCTCTGATCCATTGCAAAAATTTCTGCAAGGTGGTGTAGTGGCCCTCTCTTTCCTTAGACTTGACAATCATGTCATCCACGTACACCTCAACCTCTTTGTGCATCATATCATGGAAGATCGTGGTCGCAGCCCGTTGATACGTAGCCCCAGCATTCTTCAATCCAAACGGCATTACCCTATACCAGTAGGTTCCCCACGGGGTGGTGAAAGCAGTCTTCTCCCTGTCTTCGGGGGCCATCAAAATCTGATTGTGGCTTGAAAACCCATCCATAAATGAGAGCAGCGCATGCCTAGCAGTGAAATCCACTAATTCGTCGATATGCGGCACAGGAAAGTCGACCTTCGGACTGGCTTTGCTCAGATCTTTGAAGTCCACACATACCCGAATTTTGCTATCCTTCTTCGGCACCGGAACTATATTGGCCAACCAAGTAGGGTATTCAGATACTAACAGGAACCCTGCATCAATCTTCTTGGTGACCTCTTCTTTGATCTTCAGAGCCTAGTCTGGGCGGATCCTTCGAAGCTTCTGCTTAACAGGTCGGGCCTCTGGGTCAAGAGGGATCCGGTGCTGTATAATCTCAAGATCGATTCCAGGCATGTCTTCGTAGGACCACACGAAAACATCTTTGAAATCTTTTAATAAAGCGACTAAGCACTCGCGTTCCTCAGAAGACAACGTGGACCCGATCTGGACCAGCCGCGGGTCCTTCTCAGTACCAACATTAATTGAGGTGATTTCATCAACCAAAGGTTTTACAAACCTCTCCTACTCTTGATCAATCAAACGCTTTAAAACCGGAGGAATTTCTTCCTCGTCGTTTTCATCAAAATTTTAAAAATCCTATTTAATGCAATAAATTAAAGGCACATAAAAGTACTCAGAAGCCACAGCTGTATAGTTCTCATTGATAACATCCAGTCCGTCTGATCCTTCGGTTACAACAGACTCAAAGGAAAAAGAAAAAGACGACCTGGACAGGACAGTGGCATCCGAGTTATCATCCCCAGGAATACCTGACTCAGACTCAGATGAACTGGAATCTAATTCCGACTCCACAGCCTCTGTGGAATCAGATTCTGGTTCACTACCTAACCCAGAACTGCTCAATAAAAAGCCTTCTTCGTACTGCCAGATGAGGGAGGGTGCGATGGATGTGTCGAGAATGCCAAAAAATAGGCCCACAGCCGCTTGATCCCCGATCATGGAAACTGAGAAGTTATCCCCCAAGCACTCCGGCACGATCTGAGGATCTGAGAGGAGACAAGCCAGCGCTACCCCCATCTCAATTTCTGTGCTCTCGGAATCTTCCTCCTTGCACTGCTCAGCCTCAGCTGGTGGGTCTATCTGCTCCTCGACAACTTCATCCCCGGTAATTGCAAGTCAAAGAAGATCTTAAAACCCGGCTGCGCCGCCTCTCTAGATTCAGAACGGGAAAACCGCAGAACGAGAAATCCTCCCCCTCCTGGACAAAGCATCGATTCAGGGTCCCCTGGATAGGACTGTGCACTAACTCATAGTGTTTCCCGGCTTGTTTAGCTCTGGCTCTTCCAGCCATCTCTCTTCCTTTTCTCACCCAATCCTCCTTGGTAGGCAAGTAGCCTAAGCCAAAGGTATATGGGCTATGCGGTACTTTGGTCGATGCCGCGACGCCCTTCCAGCCACTTCACCCTAATCCCATTCTGGGCATGTGTTGAAGCTTGTTCATGAGGTAGATAGATTGTGCACTGACGTATAGCCCCTCATCAACGACTAGCATATCCTGTACAACCCGAGCCTCAGCTAGGGTGAATCCTGACAGAAATACATCCTCCGTGTCATGCTCAATCTCCAGAACTAGTGTAGAAACCTCTGGCGACGGATGTATTGAAGAATTCCCAAAAACAATTGCCACCCCCTTCCCGTGGGGGTACTTCAGTATCTGGTGTAAGGTGGAAGAGACGACTTTCACCTGGTGCAGCCACAGCCACCCAAAGAGTAGATTGAAGGTGGCTGGGACATCCAAGACGTGGAATTCAATGTCCTGTTGTCCCAGGCCAACCTGAGTCTTGATCTATATCGTCCCCATCACCTCTCGACTGGTGTTATCATAGGCCCGTATCACCTAGGCTGTAGGAATGAAATCCGCGGGCTTCAACCCGATAGCATACGCCATTCTCGATGGACATACATTGATTGTAGATCCCGTGTCGACCAGGACCACCGGTATCCATTTCTCTCTACACTCCAAAGAGATATAGAGCGGCTTGTTATGATCAGAGCCCTCAGGCGGCAGCTCTTTGTCTGTGAAGGTCAAGGTTGGGGAAGCTCCTCCCGGGAAAACCAGCCCTACCAACAACTCAGGAGTTGCATCAATTGAAAGCTTGGCTCTGTCCATGGCTGTAAGGACGGCCTGTCTGTGAACCCTCGAGGCCATAAGCAGTCCCCAGATGGAGATGTCTGCTTGAATTTTCTTTAGCTATTTCAGCACAGCTTCCTCCTCTAGTAGTTTTTCTTTCTACCTCTCTGCTTCATTATCCTTCCCGGACGCCTCCGGCTAGTCCAAGTGTGGGGGCTTGAAGTACTGCCCAATTTGGGTCATATGGTCGACCTCCTCAATATACCAGGTGTCACCTGGTTGGTTCCACCCCTAGTCCTCGTCAGTGTGGGCAAGACGTAAGTCATTGTCTTCCCACCACATCCCGTCGGCAACCGACTGACAGTTGTCAGGTTCTGCTGTAGCGGTTTCTGTGCTCACAGCACATTCTGTCCCCGCAAGGGCCTTGGCTTTTCTAGCCCAATGTTCATTCTCGATTCTCTCTTGTTCAAAACACCTTAGTGTATCTTCTTGCTCTGTGTCCGCTGCACACAAACTGCCCAAGTCCCAAGCAAAATTCTTCGCATCGGTGCTCTCCGGCGATTTCTGCTGATTCTCGGCCATTCCGGCCGCTATAGATGTTCCTGTCTCTGGCTGACCCTGTTCTGGTCAAGGCACTTTAACCATATCCGACTAGTCGCTGAGCCACCCTGTATTGTCTGTTGACCCATTTAAATCAAACTAGTTGATGTTCACATCTCCTGGGTCCTGTTCGTCAAAGAACTGTAGATTGGCGACGTCTTCTTCCAGCTCTGCTAGGCCGTCTAGCCCCTGACTTGGTCCATCCTTCCGGACCACACTGATCTCTGCCCCAGTTGGCAACTCTACCCTTAGCTTTGCCTGGTCTGTTGACACAATATAACCACATGGGTTGTATGCTTCCACAGTAAAGCTCGTAAATCCCTCAAGCTCTGAATCAACATTTCCATTCTCCTCCAAGATAACCCCGGCTTTGCCTTTGGCAGTCACTACCACTGGCCCGGGTCGGGTTAGGGAGGTGCTCATCATGCACAAGTCCTTGCTGTCTGGGATGAACACCTCAAGCTTGGGTAGGTGGGAGGGTGTGATGTATATGCTTGGGTCATATGGAATGGCCGCGGTTTGGATCAGGTTTATCTGCTTGGGTGGAGAGGGGTTGTTGTTATGTGGTGGGAGTGGGTTGGTGGTGACATTTGGCTTCTCGGGAGGCACAATCACCTTGTTGTCAATGAGATCTTGAATCTTATGACGTAATCTGTGGCACTGGTCGGTGTTGTAACTGTGTTGTTGGTGAAAGGCACAATATTTGGCCGGGTTATGTGTTGGAGGGAGGTTATTTGGTGGTGGGCGTGGTTCAAGAGGCTTTAGATGCCCCTTTTTGATTAAAACCCCCAGGGCTTTGGATAAAGGCATACACAATGAGGTAAAAATCCTCTGGCCCCCGAGTGGATTTTTTGCTGGTTGCGGGCTGGTTCCGGACGTACCGGTGAAGGGCGTAGCTGTTTTGGGCATGGTGGTGACCATGCCGACATCTGAAGTCCTTGCGGCTACAGCGCTACTCGTGGCTGCATTCGAACCACATTTAAATGCCCTCTTGGGCTACTCTGTCTCGTGGTTAATCAGACCTTGCTTCATGGCATCCTCAATTTGTACCCCAATCTCGTGTAAGTCCACAAAGGTGGGGAGGGGTAAGACGATCATTTTCTGCATCATCTTGGCTTGAAGGTTACGCACAACCATCCTTATCTGATCCTTCTCGAGTGGCCGAGTCGTCATCATGGAGGCCTTGGCTCTCCATCGGGTGACAAAATCAAAAAAGCCTTCCTTCGGCTCTTGTCTGGTCACTTCAAGATCACAAGTCGTGACCTCAATTTGGGTGTTATACGAATATTGCGCGACGAAGGCCTCGGCCATCTCCTCCCAACTTCTCTTCATTGAGTCCTCCAATTTGGCGTACCAAATGGCCGCAATACCCGACAGGGTTCGGCCGAAGAGTGAAAGTTTCTGGAGTCTCGTCAAGCCTATCGAGCGCAAAATATCAGAGAACAGCCTCAAATGAACCATAGGATCGCCTGAGCCATCCAAGCGGTCTATGTGCGGCATTTTGAACTTGTTCGACAGTGTAACCGCCGAATCGATGTATCCATATTCTATGTCCGGGATGGAGTTGACTCCCTAAGCTCGTTTAAACAGCTTCTTAAGCTTACTGACTTTCAGCGCGGTTGGATCCACCTCAAATTCAAACGGTGTGTCCATTGGAAGGGCCGGTGCTTTAGACAGTTGAGGTAGGATTGGGATGGAACTGGCCCCGTTGGAACGTCCGTACTCTCCTGGACGTTCGCAGCTTCCCCGGGTGTCAGGACCCTAGGTGGGGGTGGAGGTGGATGCGAAGCAGATGCCCCAGCCTGTTGTGGTTGCTGCTGTTGTTGGAGCCTAGCAATCAGTTTTGCCTGTTGAGCTAAAACTTCTGCCAGACGTGCGGTAACCTCTGCCTGACGAGCAACATCCTGCTGCATGGCCTACATGGTCTCTTGGAGTTGGCGCATCATGTCTTCCATATTGACTGTAAAGTGTGGATCTGACTAAACTGGTGTGTATTCCATCTCTGAGGCCGAAGCGGATATCTCAGCCCAACTGCGCACAGGTGAGGTAGATAATGACCGCTGATCTGGGAACCGCTGTACTGATAACCTATGCCTAACTGACCTTTGTCTAGTAATCGGGGGTAATGAAAGCAGCACTGGTTGTCCGTCAACTAGATCCTCAGATCGATGAACTCTCCCAACTCTAGTCCAGAGTGCTCAGGGGGTATCTGCTTTTTCGAAAGCAATGATGCAATACTACCGTAAGCTGAATAAACTGTTCTCATACACTGATCTCTGCCCCAAATCACTGCCTCAAATCTGATACCCTTAGGTAAAACTGATACCCTCAAACACTGATGGCCTCAGACATGATACCCAGACTTGCAAACTAATACACGCATTCCTGTAGAGGCATACTTAAAAGCACATAGCAAGCAAGTGAGAGCCAAAACACCCCTATGGAGGGGTAGGGTTTCCCTATCCTATTTTGTCAGGAGCTAGGGTTTCACTACGCACGCATACGGTTTCAAACAACTTACATTCGGGTAAGCAACCTGTCCTAGTTTGGAACAGTCTCTAAGGCTTCCGATATGCAACTAGGTCGAATGGTCAAAAAGGAAGCCTCGGTAAAAACCAAGGTTTGTGTTTCTTCCATGGCAGAGCCCGTAACCGGTCAGCCTTATGGCACGCTTTTCCAAGCAAGCCTCTGGCAAACCGTACAGGAATAGCAGATGGCAAACACGGTATCCTAGGCACACCAATGCAAATGCAATGCAAAGAAACACATAAGTGTAGATAAAACAACATATCATGATGTTCGAGTCAAGTTCTCTAAATCCCCAGCGGAGTCGCCAGAAACTGTAGACCTAACTTTCTTTGCGCCCCCCCACCCCTTTCGGAGAGGGCGCGAATTGGTCTTACTACAGTTCGGACTCCTGTCACGATTCTGAATCTAATCTCACAAAGTGCAACGTAAGACTGATAAAGCACCAAAGAGTCCAAATCCGACAATTGGTTTTGAAAAATCAATTTTGAATCAAAAAGCGCCAAACATGGACTGCTTTGCCAGATTTCAGAGTCGCCACCTAAATATTTTGTTTTGGGAAATTTAAGAAACCCTGACTCATGCCAAAGGCCACGCGTCCATCATCACCAAAGTTTCCTCGGCTCCGGAACTTGGGTACGAGAGGGGAAGGTCCTGAAATGAGCACCCCCGCTCGCCCGATCAAAGATCGGCCTCTACTAACATGATATGTTGTTTTGAAAACACATGTGTTCTTATTCCGGTTTATTGGCTAACTTACTATCTGATGCGCACAGCATACAAGTATAGACTAAAATCACAAGAATTGGAACAAGACATCTCATGTTTGTTTTTCGAAAATGGTTTGAAAGTGCTACTCGCAAGTAGGTGTAGACGTCCCCGAACGCCCCGGGAGGATGACTCCCGTTCTGTTCTTTTGTGGGTCTACTACAGTTCAGGACTCAATTTGTCGCGGTTCGTAATCTGAACCAAAGAGTCCAAATCGGGCAAATCGTTTTGAGAAAACAGATTTTTAGAAAAGAAGTGCCAAACATGGACTGCTTTGCCAGATACAGAGTCGCCACCTAAATATTTTTTAATGGGGGAATTTAGGAAACCCTGACTCGGTGCCAAAGGCCACGTGTCCGTCATCACCAAAGTTGCCTCGGCTCGGGAACTTGGGTACGATTGGGGAAGGTCAGCTATGAGCACCCCCTCTCGCCCGATCCGAAGATCGGCCTCTACTAATCATGATATCTTGTTTTGAAAACATTATATGCCCTTATTCCGGTTATTAGCCTAGAATTACTATGTTACGCGCGCAGCAAACAAGTATAGACCAAATCGCTTAAATTGGAACAAAACATTTCATGTTTGTTTTGAAAGTGATTTGCTACTCGCAAGTAGGCTAAAATGCAGGTTTTGCCACCCTCGAGTGGGCTTTTAGAAAAGATGTTTTTGCCACTATCCAGTGGGCTTTAAAAAAAACTCACAGTTTTAATGCATTATTCCAATTTAGGTAACTCGACCTCCATCCACAGGCATTCAAGCTGTTATATCACATAAGCAGCTAGCCTTATGATAAGCATGCTATCATGGCAACACTCACACGCATGCGGTATGCTAAAGCATAAAAGCTTACCTAGTACTCCAAGCCAAAACAGAAACTAGTTAGTAATCATATGCATGACCCCAGTTCATTTTAAGATGGCTAATGCAACACATACAGGATGTAGCTAGAACAGGCTCGGCTACCCTAAAGATGGCACGTGAAATGCTGCGACTAACAAGTACTCAACTTGGAATTTGAAATACAAGTGCAGTTAGCATGATGTGCCGAACCGATGTATGTAAGACAAATGTATGGATGCACGCATGCATAGCATAAGCTATGCTAAATTAAATATGCCTTAATACTAACCATCGAAAGCAGGTAAATAAAAGGGAAGGAAGACGTGGGGTTGGAAGACATACACACACTCACGCACACTTATTACACATTTGCCCTCGCTCGGAGGGTCCGAATAAATATTACAGTCCGAATAAATAAATCAACTACCCTAGCTAATTAATTATTACAAAATTTCTAACTCAATTAATAAATTGAATATGCAAATAAATAGAAAGAAGGGGCCGCAGCCCTGCCTCGGAATGCGCGAATGATGCATGCTCGAGTCCGTCTCGCCCGGAAAAACCGTGCCATGCCACTGCTGCCTCTGTTTACAATGCCCTGCTTCTCTGAAGACTGCAAAAGTCTTGGGACATGCTCTATGGATGTTGGGGAATGCCACCGGCCAAGCACAAATACCACCGGCCAAAGGGAGGAACCACCGGCCACCTTTTTTTACTAACGGCCAAAATTAATGGCCGGCCGGCACTGAATTTAGCCGACCGGCCAAAACTCCCTGCAGAAACTGGTTTTTGACAGCAACAAAGGACAGACAGTGTATGGCATGGAATTTCAAGCAAATGTAAGCATGGCCACACTCCCTATCATGCAATGGACTCAAGGGAGCATGGCCCTCGATCCTCGGGCCATCAATTATGCATTTTGATGCATGATGGCCTAAGAGGCCAAGGTTGCAATTCAATGAAAATGCATGCAACACACAAATGAATACCAAGACCCCATCATGTCAAAGTCAAGGGCCTCGGCGACCGAGAGTTGAGACATGTTACATCACTTTGTAGTATGAACACTTCTCAGCCCTCAAGTTTGACTTGACACCCCAAGCCAAACAATGCAATGCAAGCATATAAGCATGGCTCGAACATGCAAATGAAACTAAGGCACAAAGCATGTCAAATATGCAGCAAGTATGTGAGATGGCTCAACATTAAACTAACATGCAAGTAAGGTACAATGCAAACATGTTTCTAATGTAAGGCAACATGCTCATGTAGAGGTGAATGTAGACCACAAAGAGGGAGACCTCAGCCCATCCCAAAAAATAGTGGCTAAAGATGCCAAAATAAAGGTACCAATCATAGAAGACAAACATGCCAATCAATGAGCCCAAGACCAAGGTACAAAAGCCAACTTAAGCGTGCCTAAAGGAAGACAAACATGGACATTTAGACCGACAAAATCAGTGCTATAGCATGCGAGAATAAGCCCCTAAAACCCACACATGGCATCCCAAATGACCCAAACACATAGGCATACACAATGTACATTTCAAGGCATGAAATCACAACACTTCAAAGCATTGAAAGAGACACAAAGGACAATGTAAGACCACATTACATGGATTGAAATATGATCTCAACTGATGCCAAATGATGATAATAGGCTAAGCTAGGCATGTTAGTGACCTATACACTCAAGGTTCACAATCCAAAATGCAAAGCAACTATATCAAACATGCTAAACAAGACCAAAATAGTGGCCAACAGACCTTATGCATGACAAAATACGGTCAAGAACTTCACAAAGTAAAGCCAAAATGTGAGAGCATAGTGATCAAAAGTCATGATACATTTCTAGGCAAAATGAGGGAATACAAAGCAAGTACAAAATACATGCTAAGGGTCAACAAACCCACATGGGACGGAGATATAATATAACCCAAAACACCCAAAAAGCCTCTGAAATGGAGTCATAAACAACTAAACATGTATGCTACCATATGAGCCAAGAATATGCAAAAATGAAACACAAAGGAGAAAGGGGTGTCCCTCCCCTATTCAAAACCTCAAACCTCCTTCCTCACCACTGAAAATCCACTGGATTTCAGTGGTGAGAAGGCTAACACACAAAGTTGACCGAAGCTTAACAAAAGAGTACCAAAAGAGGCCAAAATGAGGCTAAGAAGGGGAGGTCGACCCCAAATGTCAAAACAACCTTAATGAAAGATCTCAAGCATGCAAAAATAAGACTTTTTCTAGTTATACACAAAGCTCAAATCAACATGCAAGATAGGTAAAAAACTGTTGCAAAATTGGGGAATCTAAAGTAAAGAGATTACCCTTGAAGAACCCTTGATGAACAGTCAATGCAGCCCTCTTCTTTTGATCAAAACTAGTCCAAAAACTCAAGAATAAACCCCCCCAAGCCCCTCAAGGTCGAAGTAAGGTGTGATGGTGTGTGTCTTAGTGCAAAACTAAGGTAAAAATGCACTTTTAGGCTCCCAAACACACACTAAGGATGAGAGAGAGGGAGATATAGAGAGAGAGGATGATATATCAGATATATATATATATGTATTCTAGGTCTGGAGTTGTTCAACCCTTGACAATGGAGGCAGAGAGGGCTTTATATAGGCAAAGGAAATATTTGAAGCTTCTCCAAGAAGTCAAACAAGAAAGGGTCAAAGGGGGCAAAGGGGGGTTTCCTGAGGAAGCTAAGACAGCTGGCTATGCTTCTTGAGGAAGCTTTGACAAAGGGTCAAGCTTCCTCAAGAAGCTTTGACCAAAAGGGTGCAAAAGGTGCATAACAACCACACTATGCACGGGGAAGAGTGTTGGTGCATTCCAGCTGGCACAGCTGGCATGCACCAAGCCTGAAGGGTGCAAAAGGGTCACACCGGCCAGCAAAAGAGGTCACCGGCCAAACAAGGTGCCGGTCGGCCACATATAGTGCCGACCGGCCATTAGTATTAGGAAACCATGGCCGGTGGAAAAAATAAGTGGCCGGTGATGAACAGGGGTGGCCGGTGGGGTGTGGGGATGGCCAACAAGCCATTCCCTGCCCCTCAAAGCAAAAAGCACAAGCATTTGGTGCAAAACCAAACACAAAACAAACGAGGTTAGAGATCTTGAGGCAAGGCGCGCAGCCGAAGCCTCCGGGAACTCAAAACGAACACGAACATAGATGGTCACCGAGTGTTCAAACGGTGACGTCCAAGTCTTGAGGACGGTCAAAAATGGGATGTCTACAGTAGGCTAAAATGCAGATTTGCCACCCTCAAGTGGGCTTAAAACAACATGATTTTTCCACTCCAAGTGGGCGTTGGAGTGGGCTTAAAACGCACATTTTATTGAATTGTTCCAATTCAAGTAATGAAGCCTTCATCCACAGGCATTCATGCAGTTATAGCAGTTAAGCAAATAGCCTCATGGCAAGGATGCTAAAGCATAAACACTTACAGTGTACTCTCAGCCAAAACAGGAAACTAGTTAGAAATCATGCATGATCCTAACTATGTTAAATGCCTAATGCAACGCATGCAAAAATGCAACTAATTAGGCTCGGCTGTCTAAAATGGCATATGAATGCAACACTTTGATACATGCTTTGAAACACGTATTCAAGGAAGTGTATTTGAAATACAATGCAGTTTGTATGATGCGCTGAGCCCGGTGCATGCAAGACAAATGAATGATGCACGCATGCAAGCATAAGGATGCTAATCGAAACATGCGCTAAAACTAACCATCGAAAGCTGAGAAGTAAAAGGGAGAAAGAAATGGGGTTGGAAGACATGCACACGCACACGCACCCTTATTACAACATTTGCCCTCTTGACGGAGGGTCCGAATAAATAAGAGCTAAGCTAAGCTACTTATTACAAGCCAGTTAATTAACTATGCTAAGCTAATTAATTACAACACTATTGAATAACTAGCTAATCTAAGCTAATTAGTTACAAACCGAATTGAAAACTAGCTATGCTAAGCTAATTAGAAAACTACAATAATGAATTAAATTAGCTAAACACATTAACTAATTAATTACAAAAATGACAAATTAACTAACTAGTAAAGCAGTTAAATGGCCTCGAGGGCGAGGGAGAAATGCATGCTCGGTTCGCTTCGCCCAAAAATGCACTGCGTTGCCATGAGTTGTCTCTGTTTGCACTCGCAGTGACCTCAGAGCATCGAACACACTTTCAGGTTGCATCTGCCCTAAAACAGGAGCATTTTGGAAAATTTTGCTGCAAGTGGCCGGCCGGCCACTTCAGCTGGTCGGCAGGCTACCTCAACTGGCCGGCTGGCCACTATAAGTGGTCGGCAGGCTAGTGCAAGTGGCCGGCCGACCACTTCCTTTTCCAGAATCTCAACTTTGCTGCAACAGAGATCAACAAAGGCACAACACTGCATTTACAAGGAAATGTGTGTGCAACTACTCTCCTTATCATTTCTCAAGGTCAAAGGAGTGTAGTACTCGACCCTCAAGCCACCAATCACGTATCTCAATGCATGATGGCCAAAGAGTCAAACTCGCACAATTTTTAGTGAATGCACAAATAACACATAAGAGCCTCCACCTCTATCTTGCATGATCAAGAGGGTTGGCGACCAAGAAACGCAACACTTTTCATCACTTTGAGTATGAAACGTGCCACATTCCATGTGTTTGGATTAACGTCCGATCCAAACACAATGTAATGCAAACAAGATGTTTATCTTTCAATGCTAAAGTGGCATGCACAAGACTCATCATGTAAGCAAATCATGCATGGCATGTTTAGAAGCTAAGGCATCAAAGCTAGTGAAGTGTATTACACATGAGGCATGCACTATCAATCTCAAATGGTCAAACCACATATGGATACACCTAAGATGCTCCAAAACAATGGCCCATACACACCAAAACTAGGGCACAAAAAAGCAAGGAACACATGCTCATTCGTTTGCTCGCAAGCAAGGCACAAAGCTTAATTTTCAAACACATCGAAAGAGTGACATATATAAGAGCATGACAGAGGTACAAGCACTAAAATTATATGCCAAATGATGACATATCATGTAAATAACACAGGTATAGCATGTTAGGATCCTTTTTCCTACGTTTTGAACCGAGCAAAAGTTGTTTTCAGAGCCTTTTCCTCCATTTCCACCATTTGAGGTTTGTTTCCTCCAACTTTGACTTGAGTTTTGCGCCTTTTTTTTGGGCTCTGACTTTTTTGACTTTTTCTCTTCCCGAGAGTTGACTTTTTGTTGACTTTTTGCATTTCTGCCCCATTTTGCTCATTTTTGTCTATCTTTCACCCTCTTTTCAGATGGCAGATGACGTACCACACGGCGGGGGTCCTCCAAGGATGGAGGGAGAGCCAGAGCATGTCCCGTTGCCGCCCTGAGTCCGGCCATTTGATCCAGCGGTATACCACCCTGAGGTACACGTGCTACCACCGAGCACAGCACGTTACTTTACCGGATTTGCGTGGCGCGCCCCCGTAGATCTACTGCTACGGGAGCCAGAGTCCCATTTATCCCATGATGCCCCAGAGGTATACACTGCACTTTTACATTTTCTGCGATGTACTTTACATTTCTTGCATAGGCTCGCACTTTTTGCACTGTATTTGATCTGCTCATTCTGAACACATGTACATACTGTAATCCTGCTCATTCTGAACACTTTCACACACTATATTTCTGCCCATTCTGAACACACATACTGCACACTGTATTCATGCTCATTCTGAACACACATACTGTATCTCTGCTTATCCATGCAGGTTGACTCCCGCTTCACCCGCGGTTACGGGGCCACCACGGCGAGGGAGTGGTACCTGGAGCTCCCTGGCGGTGTCCAGCAGATCATAGACGAGGCGGGATTTGGCATGTTCTGTACAGGGCTCTCGCATCTCTTTGCGTGTAGGACCGTCTTGGGCACATTGGTAGAGAGATGGTGGGACACCACCAACTCCTTCCATTTCTCTACCACGGGGGATATGACTATGACCCCGTACGACTTCGCGATGTTGACAGGCCTTGAGGTAGGAGGCCAGCCGATCCCATATGATGCCGATATGGGTGAGTGGGAGGCAGCTTGGACCTACCTATTGGGAGTACATCCACCTATCTATCGCGCATCAAGCTCCGTCCGGTATACTTGGTTCACCGACCACTTCAGAGGGAGAGAGCCTACGACGATCGCGGAGACGGAGCAGTATGCTCGTGGTTTTCTCATGTTCCTCTTCGGCATGACTCTGTTCGCTCGAACACTATGGAGTTGTATTTGTTGAGCGCCTTAATGGACCTGTCCCAGGTGCAACACTATGATTGGGGAGGCGCTGCCCTCGCCACTCTCTATTGCTATATGAGCTCGACCTCCCGCAGGAGCGGACGCAGAGTAGGCGGCTACTGGAGAGCCTGGGAGGTATGCTTTACTTTTCAGCTTTACATTCTTGATATGCTTTCTGCTTTGCACTTTCTGCACGCTGCATACTGCACCCACAGTCTCATTTCTATTCTGCACTTGTACTTTCTACACACTGTACCATACTCTGCTTTCTGCATTATTTGTATTTTGTATTCTTACTGCCACCCTCCTGCTTTGCACAACTATGGGTATACGCCTATTTCTCAGTGCTTGCACCTGAGCTAGAGGTCGAGACACCTCCTGAGGTACCTTACTCACGTCACTATGACGGTCGGTGCCAACCGAGGGCCCGGGAGACTCTTTCCTACCTGCGCCATTACTTCGACACAGTGAGGCCAGCAGAGGTAATTTCAAAACTCACAGTTTTTCTTTGCTTTCAGCTGTACTTTACATTGCATATCTACTGGCAACTAATGCACTTGCTGTCTGTAGATTACATGGCAGCCTTGGGAGGCGATGCCAAAGTTCGCTCGATTCCATTTCGCTGGAGCCCGCGGCGCCTTTCGATTCTGGATCCTGTTCGAGGGGCCGGTGGGGCGAGCTTCGTTTCTTGGAGAGCGCTTCAGGCGCCAGACATTAGGCTTGCAAGTATAATCGATCCCCTTGCCACCTCCACCATCCTTGCGGAGCTCATTGATGTTATGCAGGGCGCGGATGCGGATCGATTCATTGGGGAGGTGGACTACACAACTTACATCAAGGCATACCTCATGCCTCCGTTGGCAGGTGCTCGCGCTCCTACATGGAGGATAGCTGCTACTGCTTCATCGAGCAGGGCTAGAGCGGCGAGTACTCTCTCGATGAGCAGATATCAAGCACAGAGAGGTAGAGTTGGGGAGATGCCCACCACCAGACAGAGTGCTGGATGGCCAGACTTGCCTACATCATTGACTTACCAGGGACGTTCTGGGGAGACTTGCCAGATCCCCATAGAGCCTGCACCGGCCAGGCGCGCGCTTGCTGAAGTTCGAGGCCGGACCCCAGTATGTCCCAAACTTTTGCATTCTACATATTTACTTCATTTCAATTATGCTTTGTGGAATACTAATCTCTTCAATGCACTTGCAGGAACCTATTGAGTATAAAGGACATGCTCTTGACTTAGTAGCTTCCTTGACTGAGATGATGTAGACGAGCTTGGACCTACTCAGCCTCTACAGGATCCCAGTAATCTTTTTTCAATTTGCATTTCATGCCATGAAATTCTCTGCTAATGCATTAGCATTTACACAGTTCCTTACTACGCTGATCTGATACTTTGCAATAAAACACTGCATTAATACATTGTCCCCATACACTGCTCACAGCATACACACACTGCAATCATTTACTGCTCACAGCACATCATCTCTTGCTTCAAATATACTGCATCTGCTATATACCGCAATTAATACCTTATGACATACTCCTCTTTTCCAGATCCCTTTCGAGACGTCAGCTCCATCGAGTGCCCCAGTAAGAGTGGTTGCAGGACCTTCCGTACCACCTCCAGCAGCACACAGCCAAGGGAGACATTGGAGGCCTACCAGACGCAGTGATGATGAGGAGTCCAGTGAGGACGAGGAGGCAGCGAGTCCTCGGTCAAAGTCAGCCGAGGAGGGCTCTGAGGATGAGAGCGGGGATGGCTCTGGTTCAGACAGCGGTGCTGATGGCGACGATGCTCCAGAGTCCTCTCAGTCGAGGAAGAGGATGAGAAGGGCCTCTCGGTCCTGAGTTGGCTAACACCGATTCAGACGCTCTTGTTTTTTGCTTCATTTCTCTTTTTCCTTTAGCTTTTGCACATTGTACAGCCTTAGGCAGTTTTATTTTCCTTAAAACTTCGTACCTTGTGTAAAGAGAAACCATGATGGAATGAAAACAACTTTTTGTTCAAAAAGTGTTGCATTTTACATTCTAAGCATCGCATCGCATCATTTTGCACAAACATGAGATTGATGGAAATTGAACATTTGTTTATTGCAAAGTCAGGTAATGAACCGACACAACAAGCAAAACAAAACAACTTAAGGGACAACTCAATAAGCAAGACAACGACTCGATAAACAAATTGCAACAACTCGATAAGAAAAACTTAACAACTCGATAAACAAAGTTCAACAACTCAATAAACAAAAGCGAGAAACTTGAGCATAAGTTGACAAAACCACAGCAGAACACATCTAGAGTGGAACAAAACATAGATTTTCAGCACTCCCAACACACAGACAGATCAAGACAAACCTGTTGGGGACAAACAGTGGCTGCCGGCCACTTATAGCCATTGCCGGCCACTTTTGCTTCTGCGGACCACCCAAGTGGCCAGCTGGCCAGCCAGTTAAGGTGGTCGGTCGGCTACTTGAACTGGCCGCCCGGCCAGTAATTCTGGGAATCTCCAGATTTCTACCATCTGTCCCCCACTCAATGCTCTATCTTCTATAAAGGTTCCAGCTTCATGGGTTCCTCATTCCAACTCCATTTTTGCTCCAAATGGAAGCATTTCTTGCCCAAAACCTCACAAATTGGATTGCAAACTTGGATGGCTCGGAAAAGTTAAATTTCCACTTTGGCCACATCCAAGCCTTAGGACGGATGTACGAGCTTACTTTGCATGATGCTCAGTCTTTGATTCGCGACAGAGAAATGGACATTCCGAGCTTCATTCATTGGTTATCTGACGTCGGTGACCGTGACGACCATCTTTGGCAGAGTTTTAGGTGACACGCCCTCTGCTTGTGCATGCTGTCTCATTTCTTGCTTGCCCCAGGTTCCGGAGGGTCTAGCGTCCGTTTGATTGAGGTTGCGCAAGGCTTAAAGGAGGGCAAGAGCTGCATTGCCATGACGCTAGCTGAGACACTGATGGGTTTGGATGCCTTCCATCGCCGGGAAACGACTAGATTCGCGGGGAGTCCACTACTGCTGCAGGTAATGTTTCCCACCCTACTTACATGTGTATTTCTCACATCACTCGGCCCTCAGGCTCTATTTTTCTCTCAAAACCCTTTCTCTCTTTTCTCTCCACGTACACCTCTCTATTCTTTAATCTCTCATTTTTTTCTCATCCCTCCCCAGATATTGTTGATGGACAAGTTGAGAGTGGTGGACTCATGCCCAGCATATTCAGCTCGCGGCTATTTCATCCGGCAACGTCTAGTTGATGCCCCAAATGAGGGATGGTGGTGCGAATGGATGTGCAGCCTGTCCGCTATCAACATTGCTTGGCGCTGCCCCTGGCTTAACTTGCCGGCGATGAGCTACAACATGTCTTGCCAGCCGGGCATTCAGCTGATTGGCCTGACACACTGTGTCTTTTACTTCCCATTTCAATTTAGGCGCCAATTTGGGCATGATCAGACTTGTCCGGAAGAGGAGATAGAGTACCCTACTGCATTTCTAGTTCGAGGCGCACAGCTAGCACGGTATGCCACAGCATGGAGGACGAGAGAGCTTCTGGCCCCCGCTCCCACTTTCAGTTACATCCTTTCTGATGAGTGCATAGCTTGGCTCGATGAAGAGGCGCAGGTTAGGCCTACTTTGGCATCAGAGGTTTCCACAAGCTTTGGGAGGGGGCGCAGGAACACCTGACTATGCCTCGAGTTTGTTTGCTTTAATTAGTACTTTCAAGCTTTCTTTTTGAATGTAATAAAAAAGCAACTTCAATTTGTATTCAAGAATAGGAGAACTCTGTACTGAAATCAATGAAATTGAAGGTTGTGGGTATTGAAAATTTTCCGTTATGGTCCAAAAATGGTCTAAGTCGTAAAAAGATTAATTTGAGCAAAATTAACTTTTATTAAAACTTCTCAAAACCATTTTCGATATGGATCACAACTGGACACACTCAAGATCTATCACTGAGATGTACAACCCCGAATCCCAACAACTGGAAAGTTGCCCCTAGTCTGAATAGCACTGCACTGGAGATTACAACCGAGCTCTTGAATGCAGAAAACACAAAGATGACCAACATGATCACATGGACAAAGTTGATTTGGAAGTGTTTACGACTGGACTTCAGAATGAAGTTGCCTACGTATCCCAAAGATGGGAATCAAGCCTTACGTAGTTCTGTTCAGGTTCACTCGTGTATTAACCCTCTCCTTTTGCGCTCTAACTTTTGCCAAGGCCGCCCTGTCGGGGTTTTCAACCTTGCAGGCTCAGTTTTTATTATTTCAAATTTTCTGTGCTCTAACTTTTGCCTAGGTCGCCCTTTCGGGTTTTCGGCCTAGCGAGCCACTCAGGGATAGTATTTCTTTAACTTGTCCATCTTGATCGGCTGGGAGAACTCTAGGCCATCTAAATCCATCAGAATGACAGATCCATCCGACCAGATAGACTTGATGATGTAAGGGCCAGTCCAATTGGGTCTGAACTTGCCCCTAGGGTCGTGCATGGGAGCTCAGTTGTCTTTGAGCACTAGATCCCCCTCTTTCAAATTCCTGGACTTAACCTTCTTGTTAAAAGCCCTAGCAATTCTTCATTGATAACCCTGGACGTGATACAGTGCTTTCAGCCTTCTTTCACCAAAGAGCATGAGTTCTTCGAACCTGCTTTGCTGCCAATCTACCTCAGTTATCTGGCACTTAGCCAATATTCACAACGACAGAACCTCCACTTCAATAGGCATAACAGCCTCCATCCCATAGACCAAGGAATACTGAGTTACCCCAGTAAAAGTTTGAATTGAAGTCCGATAGCCCCAAAGAGCAAATGGCAGCTTATCTGGCCAGTCTTTGTAGGTTTCCACCACTTCTGTAGAATGTGGGTTGTTTGGGATGACCTCAATAAGTGCACTTTTGGTCTTTTTACGAAAAGATGTATAGAAAAGTAGAGAGGTGATGTGATGGAACAAAGATAAAAAGATAAAAAGATGGATTATTTTGGTGTTGCCAAACTTGGCCCTCAACAGCTCCGTTGGTTTGCAGCCAATATGTAGATGACTTATGAAAATCCATGTTGTACTTCTCCAACAACTCGATCACCTCCTTCTTGAAGTAGGAACCATTATCCGAAATAATCTCATTTGGGACCCCATAGCGACAGATGATGTTGTTCCTGATGAACTTAGCAACATGCGACGCCTTCAGCACCGCGTAAGATTGGGCCTCAACCCACTTCCTAAAGTAGTCTATTGCTACCAGAATATACTCATGCCCATTGGACCCCTTCGGAGTGACTGCTCCAATCACATCAATCCCCCAGACTGGAAATGGCCACGGCGAAGTCATGTTGTACAGCTTCGACAGCGGAATGTTCATATGGTTTACATGGATCTGACATTTGTGGCATTGCCGAACAAAGCCAATACAATCCTCCTCCAGGGTTGACCATTAATAACCCTGTCTAAGGATATTCCGGGCTAGCATCACCTAGCCTATGTGCGCTGCGCACTCTCCTCCGTGGATAGCCTCCATCCGGTGCTTGGATTCTTCCGCATCGACACACAGTTTATGTATCCCAAGATAACCCCGCTTGTACAGTTTACCCCCACAGATGATGAACTGAATAGCCATTCTTCGAATTGCCCTCTTATCCTTGGTCTTTCCCCCTGGTGGATAAGCCTCCTTTTTCAAGAAGTTCCAAATATCAAAATACCAGGAGTTCTTATCTTGTACCTCATCTATGGCAGCAATCAGCTCGTAGGCCGACATGAATTTCTGTTCAATGATGATTGGAAGCATCCGGACTCCAAAAGGGATGCCTATCATAGAAAATAAAGTAGCTAATGAATCAGCGAACCTGTTGTTCTCTCTTAACAGATGAGCGAAGTTTAATTTTTCAAACCGAGGAATCAGAACGTTCAAGGCTTAGTGATAGATCTTCATCTTTTCTTCTTTAACTTTCCAATCTCCTTTAGCTTGAGATACAACAAGGTTCGAGTCCCCGATGACATCCAACCGTTTTGCCCTAGTTCTAGGGCGGCTTCTAGTCTAGCAATACATGCCTCATATTCTGCTTCATTATTCGATACCTTGAACTGGAGCTTGAAGGCTAAAGGTATACGGGAATTGTCAGGTGCTATCATCCCATACCCGTACTGGTTTGACACTCCGTCAAAGTACATAGTCCAGGCTTCTTCTTCAACATACAGAATGGCCTCGTCTAGGAACAGATATTCAACTACTTCATCTCCCTCCACTGGGTGGTCGGCTAGGAACTCCGCTACCGCTCTCCCTTTCGCTGACTTGCGTGTCATGTACTTCAGATCAAATTCAGAAAGCAGAAGCAACCAACAGGCTAGCCTACCCCTAAGTGCTGGTTTCTCGAAGAGATATTTGATGGGATCTAATCTCGAAACCAGTATTACAGAGTGAGCTAACAGGTAGTGCCTCAACTTCCCGGTAGCCCATACCAAGGCCAGACAAGCCTTCTCTAGCGGAGTGTAGCGGGTCTCGTAATCCAGCATTTTCTTGCTCAGGTAGTAGATAGCCTTCTGCACCTTATCCTCATATTCCTGCGCAAGCATGCAGCCCATCGTCGTTTCAGTCACTGACAGGTACAGGATCAACGGTTTCCTTGGCTCCGGCGGCGACAACATAGGTGGGTTCTGTAAATATTGCTTGATCTGCTCGAAAGCAACTTGGCATCGGTCATCCCATTGGAACTTCTCCTTTCTTAGGAGACCAAACAGTGGTTTTACAAGGTTAATTTTGCAATAAACCAATCTTCTATGAATTGCCTTTACCCACCAAAAGCCTACCTCCTTCCATCGTCATCGGTGGTAGCATTTCTAAGATGGCCTTGATTTTGGAAGGGTTGACCTCGATGCCCCTTTGTGTGATCAAGAACCCCAGCATTTTCTCTGCTGTAACACCAAAAGTACATTTCTAAGGGTTCAGCCACAACCGATACTCTCTGATCCGTTGGAAAAATTTCTGCAAGGCGGTGTAGTGGCCCTCTCTTTCCTTAGACTTGACAATCATGTCATCCACGTACACCTCAACCTCTTTGTGGACCATGTCATGCAAGATCGTGGTCGCAACCCGTTGATACGTAGTCCCACATTCACCATCGTCCCAAATGCATTACCCTATAGCAGTAGGTTCCCCGGGGTGGTGAAAGCAGTCTTCTCCCTGTCTTCGGGGCCAAAAAATCTTGATTGTAGCCTGAAAAAACGCACCATAACGAGCAGCGCATGCCCAGCACTGAAATCCACTAATTCGTCGATACGCAGCACAGGAAAGTCGTCCTTCGGACTGGCTTTGCTCAGATCTCTGAAGTCCACACATACCCGAATTCTACCGTCCTTCTTCAGCACCGGAACTATATTGGCCAACCAAGTATGGAATTCAGATACTAACAGGAACCCTGCATCAATCTACTTGGTGACCTCTTCTTTGATCTTCAGAGCCCAGTCCGGGCAGATCCTTCGGAGCTTCTGCTTAACACGTCGGGCCTCTAGGTCAAGAGGGATCCGATGCTATACAATCTCAGGATCGATTCTAGGCATGTCTTTGTAAGACCACGCAAAAAACATCTTTGAAATCTTTTAATAAAGCGACTAAGTGCTTGCGTTCCTCAGAAGACAACGTGGACCCGATTTGGGCTAGCCGCGGGTCCTTCTCAGTACCAACATTAATTGAAGTGATTTCATTAACCAAAGGTTTTACAAACCTCTCCTACTCTTGATCAATCAAACGCTTTAAAACCGGAGGAATTTCTTCCTCGTCGTTTTCATCAAAATTTTAAAAATCCTAATTAATGCAATAAAGTAAAGGCACATAAAAGTACTCAGAAGCCACAGTTGTATAGTTCTCATTGATAATATCCAGTCAGTCTGATCCTTCGGTTACAACAGACTCAAAGGAAAAAGAAAAAGACGACCTGGACGGGACAGTGGCATCCGGGTTATCATCCCCAGGAATACCTGACTTAGACTCAGATGAACTGGAATCTGATTCCGACTACGCAGACTCTGTGGAATCAAATTCCGGTTCACTACCTGATCCAGAATTGCTCGATAAAAAGCTTTCCTCGTACTGCCAGACGAGGGAGGGTGCGATGG
>JAPPVO010007816.1:0-18537 GCA_030407325.1 Camellia japonica
TCACATGCTCATTTGCTTTACTCTTTTATTGCTTTTTAGAGTTGCTTTTGAGTCTTGTTTATAGCCTAACATGTGAGCATGTTTTTCTAGCCTTTTGTGCCTTAATCTCAACAAGTTTTAGCCACTGTTTTGGCATATTCTAACTTTGGTTTGAGCTGGTTTGGTTAGTTGAGCTTTGTATTGCATGCCTCTAGTGTAGTGTTCTTCACTAGTTTGGTGTTTTTGGCTTTTGAACATGTTGTGCATGAGTTGCTTGCATGTTTTAATATCATTTTTCATGCCATTTCAGCACTGAAATTTCTGCAACCTCCCTCATTTCTTCACTTTTACATTTGCTTTGAGGTTTGGTTAGCCATAAGGTTGTGTTTAAGCTTGAGATAGAGCTTGTGCTCAATGGTTTTAACTCTCTTTTGAGGGTTCCTCCTAACCAAAGGCATGATCTCTCTCATGTCTTAAGTCATCCTTTGGTTGATCCCCCTCCAATTAGAGGACTTTCACATTAGACTTAACCGGTTAAAGAATGACTTGGTAATGCTAAAATGAGTAAACAAGAATTGGACAAGTAAAACATGACCAAGATAAGCATGTTGTGTTTGCATTGCATTGTGTTCAATCGAACGTTATATTGAACACAAGGTATATTGGTCCATTTCATACTCAAAGTGATGAAATGAGCCAATCTCCTTTGTCTCCATCACTCTTGATCATGCATGATAGGGTGGTGGTCCTTAGAGTTTTGTTTTTGTGCATTTATCGAAAGTGTACAACTTGGATCTTTGGCCATCCTGCATTGAAAATGCTTGATTGGTGGTTTTGGATCCAAGAGTGCCACTCCTTTGATGTTTTGATATGATAAGGAGGGGCACAGTACAAACATACCCTTGGAAAGCCCTCATTTTCCTCTGTTTGTGCTCTGTTGTAGTGTGGTGATTCAGCACACCAGTGGCCGGCAGTGGCTTACTGATGGCCGGCAGTGCTTCATCCTTGGCCGGCATAGCACACTCTTGGCCGGCAGATGGCCAGCAGCAAGAATTCATGGCCGGTAGGCCATTGGTGTAGTCCTCAGCATTGTTTTGGTAAGGTGAAGCAAAAAGTTCTTGGAGTAACCCTGCAAACATAGCCTCTCAAGAGCAAACCGGTGGGCTTTTCGGGGCGAACACCGAGTGCATGCATATTCAACTTCCTAAAGCAGAGCTGAGGCAGTGTAGTTAGTGCTTTACATGTTTAGTTAGCATGGTTTTGTAATTTAATTAACTAGTTGCTAATTAGTTAAGTGTTGTAATAATTAAGTAGCTTAGCTTAGCTATTTCTTTATTTTTATTTTGTAATAATTAGTCTAATTAGTTTAATTAGATTAGTTTGATTAGCTTAGCTTAGATTAGCTTAGCTTATTCATTCGGATCCTCCTTCGAGAGGGCGCAATGTTGTAATAAGTGTGCATGTGTGTGTGCATGTCTTCCAACCCCACTTCTTTCTCCCTTTTATTTAACCGCTTTCGATAGTTAGATTAGGGATCATGTTTCGATTAGCATACCTTATGCTTGCATGTTGCATCATTCATTTGTCTTGCATGCACCAAGGCTCGGCTCATCATTCAAACTGCATCGTATTTCAATACTTATTTGAATACATGTTATCAAATTGTTGCATTCATATACCATCTTAGATAGCCGAGCCTATTAATTGCATATCGCATGTGTTGCATTAGGCATCTTGTATAGTTAGGATCATGCATTTTTCTAACTAGCTTTTGTTTTGGCTTGGAGTACTCTGTAATTTTTTATGCTTTAGCATACTTGCATAAGTGTGAGTGTTGCCATGTTTAGCATGCTTGCCATGAGGCTATTTGCTTATATGCTTAACTGTATGAATGCCTATGGATGAAGGCTTTGTTGCTTGAATTGGGACAATTCAACGATTGTGAGTTTTAAGCCAACTTTGCAAAGTGACAAATCATGTTTTAAGCCCATCATGTTTGATGGCAAATCCGTGCTTTAGCCCACTTGAGAGTGGTACCTTCAAACCATTTTCGAAAACAAACATGAGTTGAAATGTTCAAATTCTTGCGATTTAGTCTATACTTGCTCGTGTGTGCGTCACATAGTAAAGTTAGCTAATAACCGGATAAGAACACATGAGGTTTATAAAACAACATATCATGCTTAGTAGAGGCCGATCTTTTGATCGAGCGAGTGGGGTGCTCATGTCATGACCTTTCCCTCTTGTACCCAAGTTTCCGAGCCGAGGCAACTTTGGTGATGACGAACACGTGGCCTTTGGCACAAGTCAAGGTTTCCTAAATTTTCCCAAAAACAAAATATTTAGGTGGCGACTCTGTAATCTGGCAAAGCAGTCCAGTTTTTGCATTATTTGATTCAAAATCTGATTTCCCAAAATGATTTGCTGGATTGGACTCTTTGGTGTTTATCAGTCTCACATTGCACTTTTGTGAGATTAGATTCAAAATCGTGACAGGAGTCCGAACTGTAGGACCAATTCGAGCTCTCCGAAAGGGCACGTGAAGAGAGCCGAGTCTACAGGCATCGCCTAACAAAGTTGATACAATCACTCTCCATGGTTAACCAGTAGTATCCTTGTCTAAGAATTTTTCTGGCTAGCATTATACCGTTCATATAGGCTCCACACTCTCCTCCATGGATGGCTTCCATGATACGTTTGCCTCTTCTTCCTCTACACACAGCTTGTGCATTCCTAAATGCTCTCTCTTGTATAACTTATCTCCATAAATGACGAACTGATTGGCCAGACGATGTATCCCCCTTTTGTCTTTGGTGTTTGCCCGTTGTGGGTATGTACCACTTTCCAGAAAATTTCAAATATCAAAGTACCAAGGGTTTTCATCTTGAACTTCTTCCGTTGTAGCTATCATTTCATACGCGGGGGCATAGCTTTGTTCTATAAGGATTGGGCACATCTTGATCCCGACCAGTATATCTATCATTGATGCCAGGGTTGCCAACACATCAGCAAATCGGTTGTTCTCTCTTACCAGGTGTGTAAAAGTCAGTTTTTCGAACCTCGGGATCAACATGTCCAAGGTCTTTCATTTTTCCTCTTTAACTTTCCAATCTCCATTGGCTTGAGAGACGACCAAGTTCGAGTCCCCAATCACATCCAACCTTTTCCCCTAGTTCCAGGGCTGCTTCCAATTCGGCAATGCACACCTCATACTCTGCTTGGTTGTTGGATACCCTGAATCGGAGTTTGAAAGCCAAGGGAATATGGGAATCATCTGGCGCTATGAGCAACATGCCTATCCCATAGCCAAATTGATTGGACGCTCCGTCAAAGTACAACTTCCAAGTATCTTCTTCCATCTGCATGACCTCTTCATCTGGGAATGAGCACTCCACATCTTTTCCTCCTTCAATTGGGTGATCAACCAAAAATTCTGCCACGGCCCTTCTTTTGACAGATTTGCGAGTGACATACTTAAGATCAAATTCGGAAAGCAAAAGCAACCAACGAGTTAGCCTACCGATAAGTGCTGATTTCTCAAAGAGATATTTGATTGGGTCTAATCTTGAAACCAAAATTACCGAGTGAGCTAATAGGTAGTGTCTCAACTTCCTGGTGGCCCATACCAAAGCTAAGCAAGCTTTTTCCAAAGGAGTATAGCGGGTCTCATATTCAAGCATTTTTTTACTTAAATAGTAGATGGCCTTCTCCACTTTCTCATCCGACTCTTGTGCAAGCAAACATCCCATGGTTGATTCAGTCACTGATAAATACAAAATCAACGGTTTCCCTGGCTCGGGTGGTGATAACACAGGTAGATTCTACAAATATTGCTTAACTTGCTCGAAGGCGAACTGACACCAATCATTCCATTGAAACTTCTTCCCTTTCTTCAACAAACCAAATAGCGGTTCACAAGTTAAAGTTAATTTTGAAATAAACCTCCTTATGAATTGCAACTTTCCCAAAAAGCCCCGCACCTCCTTTTCGGTCATTGGTGGTGGCATTTCTAAGATGGCCTTAATTTTAAATGGATCAACTTCGATTCCTCGCTATGTGATCAGAAATCCTAACATCTTGCCTGTAGTTACCCCAAAGGTGCATTTCTGTGGATTCAGCCTTAGCCTGTATTCCCTAATTCTCTCAAAGAATTTCTTCAATGTGGTGTAATGGCTTTCCCGATCTTTGGACTTGACAATCATGTCATCTACATACACCTCAACTTCCTTATGGATCATATCATGCAAAAGAGTGGTAGCAGCTTTCTGATAAGTGGCCTCGACATTCTTCAAACCAAATGGCATAACCCTGTAGCAGTATGTCCCCCATGGTGTGGTAAATGCTGTCTTTTCTCTGTCCTCTAGAGCCATAAGGATCTGGTTATACCCTGAAAAACCATCCATGAATGACAGTAAGGCATGCCCCACAGTGAAGTCTACCAATTCATCAATGTGGGCAATGGGAAATCATCCTTCGGACTAGCCATATTCAAATCCCAAAAGTCAACACAAACTTGGATTTTGCCATCTTTCTTCGGAACTGGCACAATATTGGCTAACCAAGTAGGATATTCTGATACGAACATAAACTCAGCATTGATTTGCTTGGTAACCTCTTCTTTAATTTTCAAGGCCCAATTCGAACGAATTCTACGAAGCTTCTGTTTGACGGGTTGGGCCTCAGGGTCGAGAGAGATCCTATGCTGTACAATCTTAGGGTCAATTCTTGGCATGTCTTCGTAGGACCATGCAAAGACATCTTTGAATTTTGTTAATAAAGCAACTAATTGTTCACGTTCCTCTGAAGACAATGTAGAACCAATTTGAATCAAGTGAGGATCTTTTTCAGTACCCACATTTACAGAAACAATTTCATGCATTAATGGCTTAGCACGCCTTTATTCCTCCCAGTCGATTAAAGTTGTCAAAGCCCGAGGAATTTCTTCCTCTTCATTTTTATCAAGATCTTGAAAATTTTGGTCAATGTTATGAACTATAGGCACAAAAAAGTAAGCAGAAATCACATCTTCATTCAAAGCCTCGGGCTCACAAGTTGCAACAGCCTCAAAAGAAAAAGAAAAAGAAGACTCATGCATTTTAGACAAACTTAAATCTGCCTCCAACCCCCACAGGCCCACCGGACTCAGACTCAACAGCCAATTCAGAATTCCCAATACAACTCCTTTCAAAATGCCAATTTCTTTATGAGCCATTCATTGCATCCATGATGAAGCTTGAACAATTAGCAGGTACCTCTTCTCCAATCACGGCAATGGTCATATCCCCCAACTTCATCGGTTCAGCGCTAGTATGTGATTCTGTCAGTAAATCAACCAGTGTTAGACCCAGGACTTCCTTTGTGCTGCTTTCCGAGCTAACTTCTCTGTCTTGTCTGATGTCGTTGCTAGGATCTACCCACTCCTCGCCACTGTCAGAGAACTGATGATCGAAGAAGATCTCAAACCCACGGTATCTCTTCTTCTCCACTTGATCAAACTAGGGCTCAGGAAAACCACAGAAAGGGAAGTCTTCTCCTTGGTGGACAAAGCATCCGTTCAAGGTCCCATGAATTGGCTTATGAACCAACTCCAACTGCTGCCCGGTTCTCTTGGCCTTGATCCTCTCCCTGATCTCTTCAGTTTTCCTTTCCAGTCATCAGCTGTGGATGCATACCCTAGTCCGAATGCATGTGGGTTATGAGGTACTCACTGGTAGTAATACCTTCCTGCACTTCGTCACAATCCCATCCCTGGAATGTGACCTAGTTTACTCATGAAATAGATTGATTAGGCACTAACGTATACACCTTCGTCTTCTGCCATGAGCGTTTGAACTAGCTGGGCCTCTGCCAATGTAAAACCTAATAAGAACACATCCTCTTCCCCATGCTGTATTTCTAGCAGTGGTGTTATGACTTCTGGAGGAGGATGAATGGATGAATTTCCGAAGACAGTGGCAATTCCTCCGCTATATGGGTACTTTACCAATTGATGTAATGTGGAGCTTTCATCTGATGAAGCCAGGGCCTTCCCAATAGCAAGTTGAATGTTGTGGGAACATCCATGACATGAAATTCAACTTCGTGCTCAGATGGGCCCCCTGTTATTTGTACTTTGATTGTCCCCATCACTTCCCGACTAGTATTATCATAGGCCCGGATCAATTGAGTAGTGGGTGTGAAATCTGTCGGCTTTAGCCCGATTACATAAGCAGTATGTGTAGGGAAAACATTGATGGCTGATTCGGTGTCAATCAGAACAATTGGGATCCATTTCTTTCTGCATTCCAGTGATACGTGCAGAGGCTTGTTATGTCCTGATCCTTCTTGTGGCAGCTCTTTGTCAGCAAAAGTTATTGCTGGGATGGTTTCTCTCGGGGTGATTAATGACACTAAATGCTCGAGAGTGGTGTCAATTGACAACTTAGCCTTGCTCAACATTGACACATTGCCTGTCGATGTTCTCGAGAAGCCATGAGAAGACCCCAAAGGGAAATGTTTGCTTGGATCTTTTTCAGTTGTTTTAGAACCAGGTCTTCTTCTACCTCTTTTTCTTTTTTTTTCTCTTTCTCTTTCTCTACCATTTTATTTTTGCCAGAGGGCTCTCCTTGGTCTAGATATAGAGGCTTGAAGTAGCACCCACTCCTGGTCAAATGATCAATTTCGTCTGCATACCAAGTCTCATCCGACACATGGTTTACCCATTCATCATCAGTGTGGGCAAGCTGTAGGTCATTATCATCCCACCATTTGCCTTCGTCGACTGAAAGGCAATTATCTAGCGTTTCTTGAATCATTCCAATAGTATACTCTGAATGGCTTTATGGACTTTCTGGTTCTTTTTCTTTTCCTCTGGAACTCTTTCCTTTACCACATTCAACAGGGTTTCTGAAATCAAGTCTTAGTTCATCCCCTTTTCTTTCAGTTTTCTCATCAAAAGCTTCGTCACCGCTTGACCAACCGTGACTGTAATTCTTCGGTTCCCACCATTCCATTTGCACATTCCCAAGATCTAATTCTTCAAAGAAATGAATATTAGCCAAGTCCTCCTCTAGGTCAGCCAAATCATCTAACCCTTGCTCAAGTAAATCCTCTCTAACAACATTGATAGAAAATGAGTCAGGCAGATCAACCTCAAGCTTTAGTTGACCACTGAGAGCAATATACCGGCTAGGATCATACTTTTTCTCTGATAGTTTGCCATCCTCAAACATAGGTACTACCACTATAGGGTTTTTGGGTTTTGGCTGGGTTGGAGGTGCATCCATCATGCATAACTCAGGCCTTCAGGAATATTACCTCAAGTTTTGGTAAATAGGTAGGTGTGATAGATATTGGGCTTAAAGGTGGATGAAAGTGTATGGATGAGGTTAAGATGAGAAGGTGGTGGAATTCTATCATGGGATGGCAACGGGTTGGTAGTGACATTAGGTTTTGGTGATTGTGGGGAAGCTATGACTTTATTGTCTATGAGATCTTGGATCTCATGACGAAGACGAAAGCAACGGTCTGTGTCAGTCCTGGTGTTGGTGGAAGAAAGCACAGTATTTGGTAGGGTCATGTTTGGCTGGGAGAGGTTCGGGAAAGAGATCGGGGTCCAAAGGCTTCAAATACCCTCGTTTTGTCAAGATGTTCATTGCTTTAGAGAGTGACATATATAGAGGGGTGAATGTTCTGCTTGGGGCTTGGGTTGTGTTTTGCGGGCCAGTATGAGCAAAGGGGTCGGCTATTTTAGTGGTGGTGGCAACCAAGTTGAGTTCAGAGGGCTTCACAGCTGTGCTACCACTAGTGGTAGCATTGGAACTGCGACCAAAAGGCTTCCGAACAGGTTCCTTATCCTCCATAATGATTCCCTGTTTGATGGCATCCTTTATCTGGACCCCTATCTCATTTAAGTCATTAAAAGTGAAGAGCGGGAGGACTATCATTTTTTGTAACATCTTTCCATGCAGATTTCTAACTATCATATGGATTTGGTCTTTTTCAAGTGGCATGTTGGTCATCATTGCTGCTTTTGCCCTCCATCTGGTGATAAAAGCCACGAAACTTTCATTGGGCTCTTGACGGGTGGCCTCTAATTCCCGAGTAGTCACTTCAATCTAGGTGTTATAAGCATATTGGGTGATAAAGGCCCTGGCCAAGTCCTCCCAACTTTATTTTATCGAGTCCTCTAACTTGGCATACCAGATGGCAGCCACTCCTGACAAAGTTCATCCGAATAAAGAGAGCTTTTGCGGACGAGTCAGACCCATAGGCTTTAAGACATCAGAGAACAGGCGAATGTGCACTATTGGGTCGCCGGATCCATCAAACCTATCAATGTGTGGCATTTTGAACCATTCTGGAAACTTCACAGCTATCTCAGTGTACTCGTCTTCGATGTCCGGGATTGAATTGACTCCTTAAGCCTTTTTGAAAAGTTTTTCCAACTTGGCCAGCTTTAACATAGTTGAGTCAGACTCGGGTGCTTCAGGGGGATGGAGCCCTCCCACTGGTTGTGGAAGAGGAAATGATCCTCCTGAAGTTTGTGCAGGAACCCTCAGATCTTCTGGTGAGTTAAGTTCGGGAAACTCGTTAGCTGGTGGAGGTGGAGGTGGAACTGGATGAGTCACTGGAGGTGGTTGAGTAATGGACGCCCCAAATGAGCGTTGTAGTTCAGCAAGAGTATTTCCTTGAGTAGCAAGAGTAGTGCCTTAGGCAGCAACCGTAGTGACAACAGTATCCATGCTCCGTTGAAGGGCCAATAGCATGTCTGCTATATTTTCTGGAATCTGAGCCAGCACTGATTCTGGTGAGTTGAGTGGTGATGATCTAGCAGGTGAAGAAGGGGTATTCTAGACAGTTGATGAAGGTTTTGCTTTTCTTCGTGTAACCGGTGGCAAAGAAACTAACACTGGCTGACCCTGAACCAAATTTGCACTTTTGCAAAGTCTGCCAACGCGAGTCCACAGAACTTGGGGGATATCAGACCTTTCGGAAGCTATAGTGCTCGACTACCTTGCTAAAACAAAACGAGACCCCCAATTAGAATTTCATTAGCATCCCAACTCAACTGATTATTGCTAACTCATGTTGAAAACTGAACTCAACCCCACAAACTGAAATGACTGAACCACTCATATGAATCTAAGAATTCCCATACATTGCACATAACACATAGCAGGAAAGAGAACAAACACCCCTATGGGGGCTAGGGTTACCCTGTCCTCACTTTGAAATGATCTGGGGTTTCACTATTCAAACAAGCGGCATCATACATCCTAGAAATGGGAGAGCATCATGTCCTAATTTTGGAAGGTACTATAGCTTATTATATGCACAAGGTTAGCTCTACTCTAGGGGTTGAAGTCAAGGTGACGTTACCAAAGAGTCCTTTGGGTCATAACCAATAAAGATCCCAGGAAATCAGAAGAGTCAAATAGTCTCTCTTCGGAGTCTGAGAACCTTAAATAGCAAAGCTAGATAGCAGCGCTACATAGCAGAGCTACTTTTTTGACAGATCTCAAAAGGTTACAACACGAGGCCTCTAAGGTATCGTAAAGATAAGTGTAGTGTCACAAAAAGCTTGCCTATGCTCCCACCAGTATCTGGGCAACACAAGAACTTTAAGTGCACCAATGCATGCCATGCAATAAACATATAATTGAAAATAAAAGTCATATCATGGATTTCGAGTCAAGGTTTCATAAAATCCCCAGCAGAGTCACCAGAAACTATAACATGCCCGGGGGGGTACCTGCGCGCGTTAAACAGTTCGGACTCCCTAGATCTCTTTAATCTAGTCTCACGCGTGCAATGTGAAACATAGATGAAAGTCCAGATTTGGTAACTTTTAGAAAATCCTTTTTTATTAGAAAACCTTTTGTCAGAAATGGACTGCGTCATCAGATCTCAGAGTCGCCACCTAATTATTTATTGGGAAAATTAGGAAACCCATGACTCATGCCAAGGCACTGTTCGTCGTAACCAAAGATGCTGGCTCGGGACCTTAGGTATGAGAGGGGAAGGTCAATAATGAGCACCCCGCTTACCCGATCAAAGATCGGCCTCTACTAAACCATGATATATTTTATTTACTTTATATGTTCATATTTCATTATTTAATAAATCCTAAAATTTACTATGTGAAGCATACAAGTATAGATTATGTCATTTATTTTGGAATAATTTGATTTCATGTAGTTTTGAAAGAGTTTTGGAGATATACAACCCAAATAAATTGAGTTTACAAGCATGAAAATCAACACTATTCCAAATTAAGTGACACAACCTTCATCCATTGGCATTCATACAGTTATATCAAGTAAGCAAGTAGCCACATGGTAGGATGCTTAAACATAATAAGAAAAAACGCACACAAACGGGATGCTAAAGCATAAAAACCTACATATTTATCGACGTCCCTCGAACAGCTACAAACAAAGTTAATAAAACATGCATGATCTTATATACAAAATCCTAATGCAATTCACTCATGAGATGCAATTAAAGATTCGGCTTCTAAGATATGACATGTGAATCATCTCAAAACATGAGGTAGCGCACATAATCACATAGAAATTGATTAAATCCACAAATGCAAACTTAGTCGAATCAAGATGCATGAAACATGGATGCAAAGCATGGATAAAGAAAGCCAAAATATGATGCGTATTCACACATAAGAAAGCAAATAAAAGAGCGGGATAGAAAGAGTGGGGCGGGGAATTATTACAACATTTTAAATGTTACAAATCCGAGGGAGATGAATAAATATTACAACATAACATAAAAAAAATCCTCACAAACACTCCTCAAATGAAATAAACATGATAAAATAGCAGCTTCAAGCGCCTCAAGACCATCGGAGGTTGTCGGAAGGCCCCGATTTTGCCTAGAGGTTGCAGGCACGGTCCATGAAGGTTGCAGGCGCGATGGTGTATTTTAGGTGGCTAGCTGCCAACTAACGAGCTGAGTAGCTCGATAGGCTCGGCCAAATTCTATTTCTTAGATTTCAACAATAATATCTATGGGAGTCTCAACTCCCACTTTCAGTTAGATTACAACAATATGTAATATGACAAGAAATCAAAGCAAAAGAGAAAAATAAGTTGAAATAAAAAGACAATGGGTTCAATATGACGTCTGATTGAACCAACTCAATTTTATTATCTTGTGCCTCTTTTAGTCCAATTTTATTAGCCCTTTTAATTACCTTGCCATTCTTTAGTCATTTTAGTCCAAAAATGAGTGTTATGTCCATTAAAATAAGAGAAGCGTTAAACAAGGAGTTGTTCTTGGCATGAGATAGAGGTAATGCCCTAGTAATGAACTCCAAAGAGATTAAACCATTCAGCATGGAAGTCTCTTCTCGTGCTAAAAACAACATATATGGAACTTCAATTCACCACTTTCAATTAGATTACGACAGTATAAAATATAACAATAAATCAAGCAAAAGAGCAAAATAGATAAGAAATGCAAGAAAATGAAAGGTTTGTGAAATTCACTTCCAGGAAATGATGAAATTTCTAGTTCTCAAACTTCCTTTAATCTCCCTCAAGGTAGGAAGTGTGTTCTCAAATCCTCAATTCGAAGTTATGGAGTTTATGGTATGAAAAGTGGCTAACTCTCTAGTTTTTCTCACTTCAATTACTAAACACTCTTCCTTATGATCAAGGCAATTGATCTTTGCTATATCAGAATTTTTTGGAGTGGTTTGGTGTATGGAAATGAGGAATTTCAGGAGCTATGGAAGCTTGGAAGTGTTTTGGCTCAAGTTGAAATGGTTAATGGTTTCTCTCTTTTCTCTCTGACTCTTTCTAACTCTCTTTTCAATCAAATTGTGTTTGGTTTTTGTTTTTTTTCCCCTCTGAAATCTCTCCATTTGATTGCTTTATATAGGCAACAAATAGATAATATAATAATATAAATCTATATATAATATATTAATATAAAGTATATAAAGCTTATATATATTATTTATATATGTTTGCTGAGGTTGATGTGGGGCAGCCAAGGGCTGACCGACATCAATATATTTTTTATTATTTTTCTTTTATTATATAATAGATAATAGAATATCTAAAATATCTAAAATATATAATTTACATAAAATACTAAACATATAATATAATAATATTAAACACGTATTTTAATATTATAATTTTTTTTATTATTTTTTTTATATATAGAATATATAATTTATACCAATTTATATAAAAACACCCAAAATATGAACAAACACATAAAATTATGCAAAATTACAAAAATACTAAACTAATAAATATTTTAGTATTTTAAAACAATTTGGCCATAACGGTGAGGTTGGGATTATAGTTCAAATTCCATCTCTCTTACTGAGGATTTTTGTGAGAAACACATTCTAATTGTCATCATCGGGTAATCAAAAGAAAGCGACCAATCTTAGGGCCGTTCAAAATGGGGTGTCTACAGACGGATGTAGTAGGGGTGTTGGTAGGGGCATGGCGGTTCCCTTAGCACCTGTCATTACAGCATCGGCTGTTGGCAAGGAAGTTGCACGCGAGGCTGTGAGAGAGGTGGTGCAAGACGCTCTAGCTCGCATGAGGGAGACAACGGGCGTACCCTTAAGCTTACTAAGGAGTTTCTTCGCTCTAATCCACCGGAGTTTTTGGGGGAGGTAAAACCACTGGAGGCAGAGAGTTGGTTGGAACAGATTACCATGACTCTTGATATGCTCAGAGTCGAGGATGAGAGGTTGAGGATCTCTTTGGCAAGTTTCCAATTGAAGGAAGATGCGAATTATTGGTGGAAGTATACGAAGGGTATTGTAGGTGCCACATGGGGTTGCGTTTACCGAGGCCTTCTTGGCCAAATATTTCCCTCCTTCTGCTCGGAAAAGGTTGAGGGAACAGTTGTTGAGTTGCGCGAGGATGCTACTCCTTTGGCTCAGTTTGAGATGAGGTTCACTAGTTTGTCGAGGTTTGCTCCAGAGTTAGTGGCAACAGAGGAGCGCCGTTGTTATTAGTTTGAGAGGCGGTTACGTGATGATATTCGGGAGAAGGTGGTTGGATCCATAAGGGAAGAATTATTTTGCTTTAGTTGAGGAAGTGGCCCATGTGGAGGCCATGGTTAGCAGTGTTGGTCGGTGTTAGGGAGGAGGTCACTTTAGTAACTCTACGGTTCATAAGCACTCTAGGCTTAGAAGAGGTGGAGGCAAGCGCATGCTCACTCCCAGACTCAGTCCTTGGTCTTCGTCAGGGGTTCGAGCTCGTCCGTTGGGGATCCAGTGAGGTTCGTCTCCAAATCAGGTTCAGAGTGGGAGATTGCTGTTTGTTTAATTATGGTCAGGGGCCATGTTAGACGCTTTTGCCCTTTGCGTGTAAATTCTTCGGGTTTTTTGTTCAGAATCTAGTTGGACTCTGTCCAGAGTTCAGTACGGGACGATATCGGTACCAGACCTGAAAAAGGCCAGGCTTCGAGAGCTTCACGAGGGTCGACTTTCACCCAGCGTAGTAGTATCACCCTTGAGAGGGACTTTTGTTTTAGAGACCGATGTTATAAATTGTGAAGAGTTTTGTTATTGATCGGTGTGCTGTAGGATGTTAAAGCACCGTGGTCGTGTGTTGTATATGTATATGTGTAGACACCCCATTTTTGACCGACCTCAAGACTTAGATGTCATCGTCTGTGCACTCGATGATTGTGCTTGTTTGTGCTTGTTTTGAGCGCCCGAAGTTCACGGCGGAACACCTTGTCTTTGAGCCTTTAAACCCTTTTTGTTTTGTGCTTGTTTTAGGCCAAACCTTGGTGCCTTTTGCCTGGAAGGAGAAGGGGCCTTGTCGACCACTTGAAGTGGTTAGTCGGCTAGGTGAGGTGGCCGGCTGGCCACCTAAAGTGGCCGACGACCATTTTTCTCCTTTTTCAGATATTTTCTTAGCCAGCTGTGCCAGCTGTTGTTCACTGAATGCCATCTCCATACACGTGTATGGAGGGATGAATGCAAGCCTTTGGCTTGATTTTCTATATAAGGGGAGGTCTCTCCCCCATCTTGAGAGGTTAGACAATTTTGAGAAAATTTCTCCCTCTCTCTCTAGAATTCTCTCTCTCTCCTCTTGTTTTGTGCTTGAAAGTTAGAATTCTCTACACTTTTGCACTAAGACCCTTAACCACAAATTCATCTTGGAGCTGAGGTTCTTTGAGGCTTAGTTTGAGCTCCTAAGGGTGGTTTAAGCTCAAACTGTGTGATGATTTTGTGCTGTGCTTCAAGAGGTAAAGGACTTGCCTTGTAAGCTTTGTTTTAGTTGCTTGCTTTGCCATCTTTTACACTGTTTTGAGCCTAGTTTTCAACTACAAAAAACTCTGATTTTTGGGCCTTTAAATGTTGGTTTGAAGTCATTTTGTGCTAAGGGGTTGTCCTCCCTTCATGTTGTTTGTTTGTGTGAGCTTTTGTGCCATCTTTTAGCATATTAAAATCAAACTTTTTGGGCCTTTAAACCACTAAATTCAGAGTTATTTCAGTGGTAAAAAGTATGTTTTGAAGTCAAAAATGGAGGGGTTAGCCTCCCCTCCTTATGTCTCTCTTACATGCCTAGTTAGCATTACATGGTAGCTTGATTTTGTAGCTTGTGTTAGCTTAGTTCAAGCATGTTTTAGGCTCTGTTTTTGCATGTTTCAACTCTGTTTTGGGTTATTGGAGTATTTGTTGCTTGCTTTTTGTACTTGTAGTGCAATTGTGCTTACTAGTCTAGCATGCCTAATGGTTTAGCCTATTTTTGTAGCTTGTGTTAACTTAACTTCAGGTTTTTTTAGCTACTATTTTGGCCTACTTTAACTTTGTTTTGGGCTGCTTAAGTCCTTCGAGGCTTGTGTTCCATGGCTATAGTGTAATGGTCTTCACTAGCTCATTGCGTTAAGGCTTTAAGCATGTTATGCTTGAATTGTTTGCATGTTATAGCATCATTTTACATATGATTTCAGTGTATATAACTCTGTCACACTCTCACTTATTTCACTCTTTCATTGCTTTTGAGAGTTGTGTTTTGAGTCTTGTTTGCAAGCTAACATGTGAGCATGTTTTTCTAGCCTTTTATGCCTCAATCTCAGCATGTTTTAGCCACTGTTTTGGCATGTTTTAACTCTGTCCAGAGTTGGTTTGGTCAGTTGAGCTTTGTGTTGCATGCTTATAGTGTTGTGATCTTCACTAGCTTAATGTTTTAGGCTCTTAGCATGTCTTGCATGTGTTGCTTGCATGATTTAGTGTCTTTTTGCATGCCATTTCAGCACTGAAATATCTGCAACCTCCCTTAATTCTTCACTTTTTACTTTGTTTTGAAAGTGGTCGTGAGCCCCTTGTTGGCTTGAGTGTGAAATGGAGGCTCTCATGCCTAATGGTTTTAATCCTCTCTTGAGGGTTTCTACTAACCAACAGCATGAGGCCTCTTTCATGCTCAAGGTACTTCTGGCTTAAGCCCTCTTTCCAATTAGAGGACTCTCACTTTGGACTTAATCGGTTAAAGGACTAATCGGTAATGTAAAATGTGTAAACAAAATGAACCAAGTAAAACTTGAGCAAGATAAGCATATTTGTGTTGCATTGCATGTGTTTGGATCAGACGTTAATCCAAACACAAGAAAAATGGGACGTTTCATACTCAAAGTGATGAAACGTGCCACTTTTCTTGGTTACCGACACCCTTGATCATGCATGACAGGGTGGTTGTCCTTCGAGTCTTATTTGTGCATTCATTAACCTAGTACAAGCTTGGTTCTTTGGCCATCATGCATTGAAAATGCTTGGTTGATGGCTTGAGAGCCAAGAGTTACACTCCTTTGAGCTTGAGAAATGATAAGGAGTGTAGCAGTACACACATTCCTTGAAAATGCTTTGTTTTGCCTCTGTTGCAGCAAAAGAAGAAATCCAGAAAATGGGGGTGGCCGACCGGCCACTTAAACTAGCCGACGAGCCAGTTAAGGTGGCCGACAGCCACTTTTTGTGGCTGACCGGCCACAAGTGAATTTTTGTGCAAGTGTGTTCCTGTGTTGGAGCAAAGGCAATCTGGAAGTTGGTGCAATTTTCCAAGATCAAATGAGTGCAAATAGAGGCATCCGAGGGCAAGGCAATGGCATTTTCGGGTGGAGCAACCGAGCATGCATGCATCCCTCGCCCTGAGGCTATTTATTTGCTTTATTCATATAAGTGTTAAGTGTTGTAATTATTTAATTAGCTTAGACAGTTAATTAGTTTAATTGCTTTAATTAGCTTAGCATAGCTAGTTATTCAAATGGTTTGTAATAATTAGTTAACTAGAATAGTTAATTAGTTTCGTTTTGTAATAATTAGCTTAGCTTAGTGTAGCTTAGCTTATTCATTCGGACCCTCCTTCGAGAGGGCGCAATGTTGTAATAAGTGTGCGTGCATATGTGCATCTCTTCCAACCCCATGTCTTTTTCCCTTTTATTTATCCGCTTTCGATGGTTGGATTAGGGATCATGTTTCAATTAGCATACCTTATGCTTGCATGTTGCATAATTCATTTGTCTTGCATGCACCGAGGCTTGGTGCATCATTCAAACTGCATCGTATTTCAATACTTCTTTGAATACGTGTATCAAATCGTTGCATTCATATGCCATAATAGTAGCCGAGCCTATTAATTTCATGTTGCATGTGTTGCATTAGGCATCTTAACATAGTTAGGATCATGCATTGTTTCTAACTAGTTCTTGTTTTGGCTTGGAGTACACTGTAAGTTTTACGCTTTAGCATACTTGCATGAGTGTGTGTTACCATGATTCGCATGCTTGCCATGAGGCTATGTGCTTACTTGCTAAACTGCATGAATGCCTGTGGATGAAGGCTTGGTTGTTTGAATTGGAAAAATTCGATGATTGTGAGTTTTAAGCCCACTTTGCGAAGTGGCAAATCATGTTTTAAGCCCACTTGAGGGTGGCAAGTCCGCGTTTTAGCCCACTTGAGGGTGGAAAGTTCAAACCATTTTCGGAAACAAACATGAGTTGAATTCGTTCCAAGTCTTACGATTTTAGTCTATACTTGCTTGTGCGCGTCACGTAGTAAGGTTAGCTAAATCACTGGAATAAGAACACATGTGTTTATCAAACAACATATCATGTTTAGTAGAGGCCGATCTTTGATCGGGCGAGTGGGGGTGCTCATTTCAGGACCTTCCCCTCTCGTACCCAAGTTTCCGAGCCGAGGCAACTTTGGTGATAACGGACACGTGGCCTTTGGCACGAGTCAGGGTTTCCTAAATTTCCCAAAAACAAAACATTTAGGTGGCGACTCTGTAATCTGGCAAAGCAGTCCAGTTTTGGCATTATTTGATTTAAAATCGATTTTCCAAAATGATTTGCCGGATTGGACTCTTTGGTGTTTATTAGTTTCACATTGCACTTTTTGAAATAAGATTCAGAGCCATGACAGGAGTCCGAACTGTAGGACCAATTCGAGCTCTCCGAAAGGGGGCGCGAAGAAAGTCGAGTCTACAATATGCATTGTTGTTTATTTACCCTCATGTGTTGGGCATGTAATGAGTCTTGAACTCTCTTTTATGTATGTGTGATGAAAAGTTGTTAATGGAATTGATGATCCTAGTGTTGTTGTATATCAGATGTTGAATTTTGTGATGGTCATGTGATGGCCTTTGATTTTGAATTAGTTTGGAAATTGTTTGTGGAAAATGAGAAATCCGCAAAACTTTTGTGGCTGGTGTAGTGTTGTGATGAGGGCCAAAACTTTAAAGCTTTTATTGTGCTAAGTTTAAGGAAATGTGAGACCTTGGAGTTTTGTGAAGATTGGTGGAAGTGATGTGGGAATGTCTAAGGGAGTGTGAGATCCATATCTTGGCATAGTGAGGATGGCACTAGTGTGTGTCATTTAGTGTCTTGAGTTGTTGATTTATGAGTTCATTGTGGTCCTATCGACCGTGAATAGGGTCAGTGCTGTGCCATGGTCAGTTGTGAGTTGGAGATGTTATTAGATTGTGGGTACAGTTTTGAGTGGGAAAAGAATTTCATGGGTAGATGCTTGAAATATTACTAGAGTGATAAATGGTTTGTGTTCTTAGGTAACGAATGTATCATTGGTAAGAATTGTCTTGGGTGACTGGGATCGTGTGATCGCCATTGACCTATTCGGTCTTGTGTTGAATATAAGAGCGTGTTTGTCATCTAGGCGTGTGAGTAGAATTCCTATGGGAACAATAGTGGAGTAGTCTGTTTTGGGGAAGCCGAGAAGACTCTCAAAGTATGTGGAACGGTGTTTGGAAACCTGTCTCTAGGTAAACGGAGAATCTTCAAAGCCAATCTTCCGTAATACAAAAACTTTAAAGAGTCAAAAAGTCTAAAAACCTATGAAGCTAAAAGTTCAAAATAGTAAATGAAATAAGAGCTTTAAGACTACAAGTATTCTTCTAGAGTTTAATTATATAGAGTGCACCTTTTTTTTTTTTGTGTTTTTTTTTCACCCATACATTCTATCTAAAAGATCTTCAAGATCTGCTACTGAGAGTTGATCGTAAAAATCGTCCCCATTATCTGGTTCATTCTCCCATTGGTTATCTTGGTATTCTTCTTCCATCA
>JAPPVO010007817.1:0-66408 GCA_030407325.1 Camellia japonica
CATCGCACTGTTTTGTGTAGTTTACACTCGCGCTATTTTGTGCATCGCATTGTTTTGTCGAGTTTACACTCGCGCTATTTTGCGCATCGCGCTGTTTTGTGTATCGCCCTGTTTTCTACAGTTTATCACTCGCGCTGTGTTGCGCATCGCCCTGTTTTGTGCAGTTTATCACTCGCGCTATTTTGCGCATCGCACTATTTCGTGGAGTTTAAACTCGCGCTTTTTTGCGCATCGCACTGTTTTGTGGAGTTTACACTCGCGCTATTTTGCGCATCGCACTGTTTTTATGCAGTTTACACTCGCGCTGTTTTGCGCGTCGCACTGTTTTGTGCAGTATATCACTCGTACTGTTTTGTGCAGTTTATTACTCACGCTGTGTTGCGCATCGCACTGTTTTGTGCAATTTACCCTCGCGCTGTGTTGCACATGGCACGGTTTTGTGCAGTTTACACTCGCGCTCTTTTGCGCATCGCACTGTGCTGTGCAGTTTACACTCGCGCTGTTTTAACGCATCGCACTGTCTTGTGCAGTTTACACTCGCACTATTTTGCGCATCGCACTGTTTTGTGCAGTTTACACTCGCGCTCTTTTGCGCATCGTATTCTTTGGTGCAATTAATACTCGCGCCGTTTTGCGCATCGCACTGTTTCGTGTAGTTTATCACTCGCGCTGTTTTGCGCATCGCCCGGTTTTGTGCAGTTTGCACTCGCGCTGTTTTGCGCATCGCACTGTTTTGTGTAGCTTATCACTCGCGCTGTTTTGGGCATCGCACTGTTTTGTGCAGTTTACCCTCGCGCTGTGTTGCGTATCGAACTATTTTGTGTAGTTTATCGCTCGCGTTTTCTTGCTCAATGCACTATTTTTTGTGTAGTTTATCACTCGCGCTCTTTTGCGCATTGCATTGTTTTTTGCAAGTTACATGTCACGCCCCAAACTGGCCCCTAAAAGTTTGGGCATGACCTATGAAGAAAAGGACACTTAACCTGATTTCAGATAGGGGCTTGACCGAAAGCTGTAATAATAAGTGATATAAAACCAGAAAATATGTCATCCATTGAGCTACTAAGTTATGCCAGGATCATAATCATCTCGTAGGACAAGTACATCAAAAGCCAAAATACATTTGAGAGTTAGTTATTTACATGCATATACAAATCCAACCCCGAGCTGGGGTACATAACAAAATATTAAGTACATAACAACCTAAGCCAATAGCAAAAGAGTAAGCCATCATCTAACAAACTCCACAAAAGTAGGTTTCCGACCCCAAGGTTGGATGTGCCTAGGCTGACAAAAGTATGACGATGCCGAGTTAAGATCGATCCTGGTTGGTTACCTACAGAAACAGACATAATATGGAGTGAGTCAAGCTCAGTGAATAATAGTACTTGCATGCATGTAAAACATAATTAATGTCGTAATCATGTAATCAGTCCGTTTCTGTATAGCTTTGTGAGACAACTTAGTCGATTCGCAATTCATAATTTGGCCCTTGGCCTAAAGAGTTCACATATTCATGAAGAATCATCGGTTTCTTAAATTGACCAGTTATGCTTTGGCCCTTCTTGTTTCACAAGTTCACAATTCATAAATTCATATATCACACATCGGCCCTTGGCCTCATAATATCGTCGTTCACAAATGGCCCTTGGCCCCATCGATTTATAGTTCACAAATGACCCTTGGTCACATAGTTTCACAAAAAGGATCGTGGCCACATTGATTCACAAATGGCTCTAGGCCACATTGGTTCACAAGTTCACAATTTCCTTGATACAGTCCAAAAGTCACAAGATTTCACATATAACGTGCATAACTTCACAACCTTTTTGATGTTTCCATAATTTCATAATGGTTGGTTCACTTATATCCACAATTTCATAATAACTCATTCATAGCGTATCTATATTCCGTACCAACACAAGTTTGACAACGAAGTTCGTAACGTCAAGATATAACGTCAGTACATAATCACAACGTCAATAATAATAAATTGAGTAAAGGTACATTGAGGTACTATTACTCACTGTGTTGTGGCGGTGCACTAGTTCCAATTGAGGAGTTTCCTACACACATGAAAAAATCACATTAGTCCTTTCCTTCTTGTTAAATCAACATTCGGTTCACTTTCTTTGATTAAATTAACGAACATTTAAATGATATGAATTGCAGGTTTTGACAACATTAGAGGACCCTACACGCAAAATGGAGCATTTCAGTTTTTCCAGCTTGGGCCGCACGTGCGGCTAGGATTTCCCGCACGTGCGGCACACCTCCCGCACGTGCAGCATTGAGGCCCCGCACGTGCTTTTTTTGCAGTGTCCATCGCCCAAATTTCACCATTTCCCCGCACGTGCGGCCATGACTCCCGCACGTGCGGCTGGGGGTTCCCGCACGTGCGGCCTTGGGCCCCGCACGTGCGGCGATTCTGCTCAAAATGTCCGAAATTTTTGCACAATTTCATCCTCTTGTGGACATGTTTAGGGTCTCAAAAATCTAACTTTAAATTACTAATATATAGGCTCCAAGCATAGAAATATATGTAAACAAGGATCAAATTACATATTTCATTTAAGTAAAAATTAAATCATGGATCCACAAGTTCCAACTCATAAGATTTCTACTTATTCTCACATCTCAACACTTTGACACAAGATCATGCCACATACTTGAATTCAAACAAGTCAATTGAAGAAATAGAGTAAAGCTTTTCATAGATGTTTCAAATTGAGTCAAGATATGCAAAATTAAGATAATCTCTCCTACACACACATATTGTACCTCCATTCCAACCCTTGGGTACTATAATTATGAGGTTATCTCTCATTAAAGAAGAAAAAGAAGAGTTGTAAAGATGAATTACAATAGTATCTACATACCTTATGCTAAGGTTTCTCAATTTCCGAACCTTCTTGATCTTCTCCCTCTACTCCTCAACTTGTCTCTTCCTCACTCCTTTCTTAAGAGCTAGGTTGTGACGCCCCAAAAATCGGGAACATCAGAAATATATTAACCAATAAATATAGGGTTTATCTAAGGTTTCAAGAGTAGGAAACGTCACTAATGAGTCCTATGGTTAATAACCAAGTAAGATCCCAGATCGCCAGAGGAGTCAGATTAGCCTCCCTTCTAAGTCCGGCTTTCTTAGGCAGCGCACTACCTTTTTGACAGATCTTACCAGGTATTGACACAAGGTCTCATAAGCAACGATAAGATGTATATATATAAATAATAGAATAGAAGTACATAACAACCACAATATGTATATAATTCAAAAGATGGTTCCAGTACATTACATCCCAAAGGAAAGCATAAATCTTCAAATGAGTCTTACAAAACATCCAAAAAGAAACTTCTAATTTTTCTAGGATAGCCAAAAGTCTTCAAATGTTTCCGGTTCGACATCTCCAGCTATGAGTTCCTCTTCGTCACCTGGCATGATACGCCGTGAGCTTTGAATGCCCAGTAAACACACACACACATCCCACCCCTTTTCCCAGTCCAATACACAATCACATTTATAGCACCAAGTAGTAAGGCATGATACTCAAATAAACAAATAAATACATTAAGAGTTGAGTCAGATGTTAGTAACTAGAAATCCCCCAAAGAGATTCCGTCCTCCCGACCACAAGAATCGGACGCGGATTATTCGGTATGCCCCCTCTTTTGCTGCTTTGTTGCAGACCTAACCTCGGATGCCTACCAACGGTTATATACCGCGTAGCGCCAACCGCAGGGCCTCAAAAGAGACGGTAAAAAATAGGGCCTTGCCCGAATCCCTCCTTACACCACCACCTAGGGTCCGAATACAACCGCTCCGTTCAAGGGTCCCGAAAACACTTGCGCAAGATTTAACTTCGGATAGGGAACGCATCCCAACAAACCATATATCACATTTTCTCATCTTTTTCGTTACTCAAGTGTTCGAAAACCCAACACCCACCCAATTAGGTTTCCCGTTGAATTAAGTGTTTTAAGTCAAGGTTAGTCCAACTAAACAATATAATAATATCCACATAAGCATACCTTCTCAAGTTAAGGAGATAAATAATCATAACATACACATAAAACATCATGCCAAGATATGATCATAAGCCATTAAACATTTTCATGAATACAAGGGCATAAAACATCCAAACATAACAAATTTTCAGATTTAACATCACATGAAGGTTAATATGAAAGGACTACTTAGGATCATTCACCGGACTTGGTTTTTCTATGGTTCGTAGAGAATTTGATCTAGTTTCTAGAACATTTTTCGGAAATGGGATTGCTTTTCCCGATTTTAAGTTATTTAGAAAATAGTCCAGCGCTGTTGCCAGAATCTGCCCAGATCTGTCGACTGTTACGAAAACTTGATTTTCTTGCAAACCGCTCAATGTTTTTCGTATGAAACCAATTTTAGTTGAAAGCTAACTCCTTAAGGAAGGGTTTGACAAAAATAGAGGTCAGAAATTTTTTGTACATTTTCTATGGAATTTTTGAAAGTTGACTGCAAAAACAGGTTTTAAGGTAGAATGCCCAAAACAAGAAATTTACAAAAGGGGTTCCACCATGGAAAGTTTCATTTCTTTTGTGAAGAAAATATGCTAACTATCACATGTTTAACTCAGAAATTTGTTTGAAAGAGTACCCTTGAAAAAGTTGAGAGATTGTGCAAAAAGAAGATGGTTTGGTGCCAAAATGGGTAAATACAAGAAGGATGGAGACAATACTCAAATCTTGGTATTTTAACATAAGAAATGATAATAACAGATCTGAAACGTCACTTAAAATCTTTTAAAAAAGAACATGCATTAGAAAAGAAAATGAAGAGAAGGTTGTGTTGGTGGCTTACCTTCTAGCTTTGCACAAGAAACTCTCTTCTTCTACCCTCTCTCCTCTAGACTTCTCTTCCTTGCTCTCCTCTCTCTCTCTAACCAAAATGTGTGTGTGAGTGAGTGTGTTGTGTGTATGTTTGCAAGCTAGGGAGGTGTGTGGTATATATAGGCAATTTTGGAGTAAAATGTCCTAAAAGCCCACTAGTTGAAAATAGATGGAAAGTTTAGGATTTTTTTGAAGTGTTAAAGAAATAGGGATGATTTGGGAGGCTTACTCAAGGATTTGGCACGCAAGAAAGCGGTGAGTGATAAATTGCACAAAACAGTGCGATGCGCAACACAGCGCGAGTGATAAACTGCGCAAAATAGTGCGATGCGCAACACAGCGCGAGTGTAAACTGCACAAAACAGTGCGATGTGCAAAATAGCGCGAGTGGAAACTGCCCAAGACAGTGCGATACGCAAAATGCGCGTGTGATAAACTGCACAACACCGTGCGATCCGCAAGAAAGCGCGTGTGATGAATTGTACAAAACAGTGCGATGCGCAACACAGCGCGAGTGTAAACTGCACAAAACAGTGCGATGGGCAACACAGCGGGAGTGATAAACTGCACAAAACAGTGCGATGCGCAAAACAACACGAGTGATAAACTGCACAAAATAGTGTGATGCGCAAAACAACGAGAGTGTAAACTGCACAAAACAGTGCGATGCACAAAATAGCGCGAGTGTAAACTGCCCAAAATAGTGCGATGCGAAACATAGCGCGGGTGTAAATTGCACAAAACAGTACGATGTGCAAAACAGCGTGAGAGATAAACTGCACAAAACAATGCGATGCGCAACACATCGCGAGTGTAAATTGCGCAAAACAGTGCAATGCGCAAATTAGCGCGACTGTAAGCTGCACAAAACAGTGCGATGCGAAACATAGCGTGTGTGTATACTGCACAAAATGGTTCGATACGCAAAATAGCGCGGGAGATAAACTGCACAAAATAGTGCGAGTGTAACTTTTACAAAACAATGCGATGAGCGCATCGAGTGATAAAATGCACAAAACAGTGCGATGCACAAAATAGGGCGAGTGTAAATGCACAAAACAGTGCGATGCGCAACATAGCCCGAGTGATAAATTGCACAAAACAGTGCGATGCGCAACACAGAGCGAGTGATAAACTGCACAAAACACTACGATGCGCAACACAGCGCGAGCGTAAACTGCACAAAACAGTGCGATGCGTAACACAACGTGAGTGATAAACTGCACAAAACAGTGCGATGCGCAGAACAGCGCGAGTGATAAAGTTCACAAAACAGGGCGATACGCAGAATAGCACGAGTTTAAACTGCACAAAACAGTGCGATGCGCAAAATAGCACGAGTGTAAACTCCACAAAATAGTGCGATGCGCAAAATAGTGCGAGTGTAAACTGCACAAAACAGTGCCATGCGCAAGAAAGCGCGAGTGATGAATTGCGCAAAACAGTGGGATGCGCAACACAGCGCGAGTGATAAACTGCACAAAACAGTGCGATGCGCAACACAGCGCGAGCGTAAACTGCACAAAACAGTGCGATGCGCAAAACAGCGCGAGTGTAAACTGCACAAGACAGTGCGATGCGCAAAAGGCGCGTGTGATAAACTGCACAACACAGTGCGATGCCCAAGAAAACGCGAGTGATGAACTGCACAAAACAGTGCGATGCGCAACACAGCGCGAGTGATAAACTGCACAAAATAGTGCGATTCGCAAAACAACGCGAGTGGTGAACTGCACATAGTGTGATGCGCAAAACAACGAGAGTGTAAACTGCACAAAACAGTGTGATGCGCAACATAGCACAAGTGTAAACTACCCAAAACAGTGCGATGCGAAACATAGCGCGAGTGTAAATTGCACAAAACAGTACGATCCGCAAAATAGCGCGAGAGATAAACTGCACAAAACAGTGCGATGCGCAACACCGCGCGAGTGTAAACTGCACAAAACAGCGCGATGCGAAACACAGCGCGAATGTAAACTGCACAAAACAATGCGATGCGAAAAATAGCGCGAGTGTAAACTCCACAAAACAGTGCAATGCGCAAAATGGCGCGACCGTAAACTGCACAAAACAATGCGATGCGCAAGAAAGCACGAGTGAGGAATTGCGCAAAACAATGCGATGCGTAACACAGCGCGAGTGATAAACTGCACAAAACAGTGCGATGCGCAACACAGCGCGAGTGTAAACTGCACAAAACAGTGCGATGCGCAAAATAGCGCGAGTGTAAACTGCACAAGACAGTGCGATGCGCAAAAGGCGCGTGTGATAAACTGCACAACACAGTGCGATGCACAAGAAAGCGCGAGTGATGAACTGCACAAAATAGTGCGATGCGCAACACAGCGCGAGTGTAAACTGCACAAAACAGTGCGATGGGCAACACAGCGCGAGTGATAAAGTGCACCAAACAGTGCGATTCGTAAAACAACGCGAGTGATGAACTGCACAAAGTTGTGTGATGCGCAAAACAGCGAGAGTGTAAACTACACAAAACTGCGTGATGCGCAAAATAGCGCGAGTGTAGGCTGCACAAAACAGTGTGATGCGAAACATAGCGCGAGTGTAAACCGCACAAAACGGTTCGATGCGCAAAATAGCGCGAGAGATAAATTGCACAAAACAGTGCGATGCGCAACATAGCGCGAGTGTAAACTACACAAAACAGTGCAATGAGCGCATCGAGTGAAAAAATGCACAAAACAGTGTGATGCGCAAAATAGCGCAAGCGTAGACTGCACAAAACAGCGCGATGCGCAAAATAGCACGAGTGTATCTTGCACAAAACAATGCAATGCGCAAAAGTGCGCGAGTGATACACTGCACAAAAACAGTGCAATGCACAAGAAAGCTCGAGCGATAAACTACACAAAATAGTTCGATATGCAACACAGCGCGAGTGTAAACTGCACAAAACAGTGCGATGCACCAAACAGCGCGAGTGACAAACTACACAAAACAGTGCGATGCGCAAAACAGCGTGAGTGCAAACTGCACAAAACCGTGCGATGCGCAAAACAGAGCGAGTGATAAACCGCACGAAACAGTGCAATGCGCAAAACAGCGCGAGTTTAAACTGCACCAAAGAGTGCGATGCGCAAAAGGGTGCGAGTCTAAACTGCACAAAACAGTGCGATGCGCAAAATAGCGCGAGTGTAAACTGCACAAAACTATGCGATGCGCAAAATAGCGCGGATGTAAACTGCACAAGACAATGCGATGCGCAAAAGAGCGCGAGTGTAAACTGCACAACACAGTGCAATGCGCAACACAGCGCGATGGTAAACTGCACAAAACAGTGCGATGCACAACACATCGCGTGTAATAAACTGCACAAAACAGTGCGAGTGATAAACTGCACAAAACAGCGTGACGCGCAAAACAGCGCGAGTATAAACTACACAAAACAATGCGATGCGCAAAATAGTGCGACTGTAAACTCCACAAAACAGTGCGATGCGCAAAATAGCGCGAGTTTAAACTCCACAAAACAGTGCGATGCGCAAAATAGCGCGAGTGTAAACTGCACAAAACAGTGCGATGCGCAAGAAAGCGCGAATGATAAATTGCACAAAACTGTGCGATGCGCAACACAGCGCGAGTGATAAACTGCACAAAACAGTGCGATGCGCAACACAGCGCGAGTGTAAACTGCACAAAACAGTGCGATGCGCAACACAGCGCGAGTGATAAACTGCACAAAACAGTGCGATGCGCAAAACAGCACGAGTGATAAACTGCACAAAACAGGGCGATCCGCAAAACGGCGCGAGTGTAAACTGCACAAAACAGTGCGATGCACAAAATAGGGCGAGTGTAAACTGCACAAAACAGTGCGATGCGCAAGAAAGTGCGAGTGATAAATTGCACAAAACAGTACGATGCGCAACACAACGCGAGTGATAAACTACACAAAACAGTGCGATGCGCAACATTGCGCGAGTGTAAACTGCACAAAACAGTGCGACGCGCTAAATAGCGCAGTGTAAACTGCACAACACAGTGCGATGCGCAAGAAAGCGCGAGTGATGAACTGCACAACACAGAGCGATGTGCAACATACCGCGAGTGTAAACTGCACAGAACAGTGCGATGCGCAACACATCGCGAGTGATAAACTGCACAAAAGAGTGCGATGCGCAAAACAACGCGAGTGATAAACTGCACAAAATAGTGTGATGCGCAAAACAACGAGAGTGTAAACTGCACAAAACAGTGCGATGCGCAAAATAGCGCGAGTGTAAAGTGCCCAGAACAGTGCGATGCGAAACATACCGCGAGTGTAAACTGCACAAAATAGTACGATGCACAAAAGAGCGCGAGAGATAAACTGCACAAAACAGTGCGATACGCAACATAGCGCGAGTGTAAACTACACAAAACAGTGCGATGCGCAAAATAGCGTGAGTGTAGGCTGCACAAAATAGTGCGATGCGATACATTGTGCGAGTGTAAACTGCACAAAACGGTTTGATGCGCAATATAGCGCGAGAGATAAACTGCACAAAATAGTGCGATGCGCAACATAGCGCGAGTGTAAACTGCACAAAACAGTGCGACGAGTGCATCGAGTGATAAAATGCACAAAACATTGCGATGCGCAAAATGGCGCGAGCATAAACTGCACAAAATAGTGCGATGCGCAATATAGCAGGAGTGTAACTTCCACAAAACAATGCAATGCGCAAAAGAGCGCGAGTGATAAACTGCACAAAAATAGTGCAATGCGCAAAAAGCGCGAGCGATAAACTAGACAAAATTGTTCGATACGCAACACAGCGCGAGTGTGAACTGCACAAAACAGTGCGATGCACAAAACAGCGCGAGTGATAAACTACACAAAATAGTGCGATGCGCAAAATAGCGCGAGTGCAAACTGCACAAAACCGTGCGATGCACAAAACAGCGCGAGTGATAATGTAATAACCCGACCCTCGCACATGATTTCTGATATATTTTCAGTCCTTGGTTTATGCTCTTAAAAGCTTACTGTAAAATTCCACGAAAAATTTCGGTTAAGTAAGTGTAATCCATGTTGATTGATGCCTATCTGTTGCACAAGGAAAATATCTGTCACCATTAACATGCTTGAAGCAGAAGTTGGAGGCCTTAACGGCTTAATTCTCTGAAATTGATTATCTATATATGATCAGCATAATTTTTTGGTAATATTCAGCACGTTTACGAAATGTCAATTTCAGAATAATAAAGCGATTGATTTTTGTCTCATATGCTCTTATATTTGCATAAATATCTCTAAGTTTGGTTTTGTCTTGAGAGCAAAAACGTGAATACCTCTTGGAAGAGAGAAATGAGAGGAGAAGAGGGTTAAAGAGAGAGAGATCAAGTTCTTCAAGAAGAAGGATTGGGAAATTAGAAAGGATTGAAGGATTGAAGGATCTAAAGCTTGAGGTATGTGTAATTCATTCTAATTGGTTCCTCTCCTTGATAATGAAGTAGGAAGTTCTTCATGTTCTACAAATCAAGGTTATGTATGGAACAAGTAAGTGGTGAATAATTAATTAGAATCATGTTTCTTGAGCTTGATTATGTAGTTAAATGATCATGTATGTATAGATGTCTATGTATGTGTGAAGATGGGAATGTGAAATTAAGTTGTGTTTGTAAAATTAGATCAAAGATCCGAATTGTATGAAGGTTGATCTATGTTATAGCTCCTATTTACATGATTTTGAACCATGTTTTATCCCTTAAAAGAACCTATTTTGAGCCTTGAAGAAGAGTACCAAAAATGGCAATTTTTTGCATTTTCGAACAGCATTCTGCCCAAATCGCCGCACGTGCGGGGCTTCTTGCCGCACGTGCGGGGCTCACAACCGCACGTGCGGCCCAAGCTGGAAAAAATGTTCTGCTCCGTTTTGCGAGCTCGACCCTCTGGTATTTTTAAAATATTTTTCTGATGATCTTAGAATGGCTGTAAATTCATTCGAATCGAGGTCGACCTACAAAGTTATACGGAATTAGACTACCTACATATGTTCATCCTTGAAGAACGAATTTCAAGCAAATATAAGAATAGCTATGTGTATCCATATGAATTAGAAGTTATTCAAATTTACGACATAAGTGCAAGCTTAACATTATTGTATAACCCTCATGAGAACGTGAAGTAGATCCTCATTGTTAAGTGTATGAGAACGACATGATACAACAAGAAATGTTTTAGTTATGATATGTTACGTTTGAATTAATGAATGATTATGTTTCAAGTATGTTACGAGTTTGAGTATGTTTCAGATATATTTCAAGTGTGTTTTAAGTATATTTCAAGTGTATTTCAAGAATGTTTCAAGTTCAAGTAAGTTTCAAGTATGTTTTTAAGTATGTTTACAAGTTTACGTATGTTCTAAGTTCAAGTCTGTTACAAGATTACGTATGTTATAAGTCAAGAATGTTACAAGTTGATATATGTGACAAGTTGAAGTATGCACAAGATTCAAGTATATACAAGTTTAATATGTTATAAGTTCAAGTATGTTATAAGTTCATGTATGTTACGAGTCCAAGTATGCTATAAGTTTATGTATGTTACAAGTATACGCATGTTACAAGTTCACGTATGTTGTAAATTTAAGTATATTTTAAGTATGGTTTAAGTATGATCTCAAGTATATTTCAAGTATGGTTTCAGGTAAATTACAAGTTCAAGTATGTTTCAAGCATGGTTTCAAGTATATTACAAGTTCAAGGATGTTTCAGGTATGTTTTGAGTATATGTTACAAGTTTAAGTATGCTTCATGCCATTTACAAGGGCTTCATGCCATTTACAAGGGCTTCATGCCATTTACAAGGGCTTTATGCCACTTCCAAGGGCTTTAATGCCAATATGTTACAAGGGCTTTATGCCACTTTCAAGGGCTTTAATGCCAATAAGTTTCAAGGGCCTAGTGCCATTTGTTACAAGGGCTTTATGCCATAAGTTACAAGGGCTTCGTGCCATAAGTTTCAAGGGCTTCGTGCCACATGTTTTCAAAGGCCTCGTGTCACCATGTTTCAAGGGCTTACAGCCATTATATTCATGTTGCAGGATTGGCCCTAAGGCCTTCATGTACTTAGCACAGAATCAGACTAACGATGTGAACTCTGCATTTTTATATGCGTTGAAATGTATTATGTTTCAAGTTAAGCATCATTTTATTTATGTATTACTATTCACTGAGCCCGGCTCACTCTCTGTTATGTCTGTTTCTGTAGGTCACCAATCAGGTGGTCAGTCCTAGCCAAGACGCCGCTTTCTTTTGTCACCCTTCACATGTCCCAGCGCTGTATAAGATGTTGGCCGTTTAGGAGTGTCCATTTAAGGGTGGTGTATCTAACTTTCATGTTTATTTTGTTATATACGCCCAATCATAGGACTGGAACTGTAAATGTGCATGTATATGCTCCGGGATATAGTTTGGAACTTTATCTATGCACTATAATACATGTGATGAATGAGATCCTGGCATGTAGAAGTAGCTCAATGGAGTTTATTTGTTTAATTATTTTCATATTTCGTATTTTATGCTTCCGATATGGCCCCATATGTTATATATACCAGGTTATATATCCGTTCTGTATAGGACATGCCCAAACTTTTAGGGGCGGGTTTGGGGTGTGACAGATAAACTGCACGAAACAGTGCGATGCGCAAAACAGCGTGAGTGTAAACTGCACAAAACAGTGCGATGCGCAAAAGAGCGCGAGTGTAAATTGCACAAAACAGTGCGATACGCAAAATAGCGCGAGTGTAAACTGCACAAGACAATGCGATGCGGAAAAGAGCGCGAGTGTAAACAGCACAACACAGTGCGATGCGCAAAAGAGCGCGAGTGTAAACTGCACAAAATAGTGCCATGCGCAACACAACGCGAGTCTAAACTGCACAAAACAGTGCGATGCGCAACACATCGCGAGTGATAAACTGCACAAAACAGTGCGAGGTGCCAAACATTGTGAGTGATAAACTGCACAAAACAGTGCGACGCGCAAAACAGCGCGAGCGTAAACTGCACAAAATAGCGCGAGTGTAAACTCCACAAAACAGTGCGATGCGCAAAATAGCATGAGTGTAAACTCCACAAAACAGTGCGATGTGCAAAATAGCACGAGTGTAAACTGCACAAAACAGTGCGACGTGAAAGAAAGCGCGAGTGATAAATTGCACAAAACACTGCGATGCGCAAAACAGCGCGAGTGATAAACTGCACAAAACAGTGCGATGCGCAACACTGTGCGAGTGATAAACTGCACAAAACAGTGCGATGCGCAACACAGCGCGAGTGTAAACTGCACAAAACAGTGCTATGCGCAACACAGCACGAGTGATAAACTGTACAAAACTGTGCGATGCGCAAAATAGCACGAGTGATAAATTGTACAAAACAGTGCGATACGAAACACAGCGTCAGTGTAAACTGCACAAAACGGTTCGATACGCAAAATAGAGCGAGAGATAAACTGCACAAAATAGTGCGATGCGCAAAATAGCACGAGTGTAACTTGCACAAAACAATGCGATGAGCGCATCGAGTGATAAAATGGGCAAAACAGTGCGATGCACAAAATAGCGCGGGTGTAAACTGCCCAAAACAGTGCGATGCGCAAGAAAGCACGAGTGATAAATTGCACAAAATAGTGCGATGCGCAACACAACGCGAGTGATAAACTGCACAAAATAGTGCGATGCGTAACATAGTGCGAGTGACAAACTGCACAAAATAGTGCGATGCGCAAAATAGCGCGAGTGTAAACTGCACAAAACAGTGCGACGCGCAAGAAAGCACGAGTGATAAATTGCACAAAACATTTCGATGCGCAACACAAGGCGGGTGATAAACTGCACAAAATAGTGCGATTCGCAACACAAGGCGAGTGATAAACTGCACAAAATAGTGCGATGCGCAAAAGGCGCGTGTGACAAACTGCACAACACAGTGCGGTGCACAAGAAAGCGCGGGTGATGAACTGCACAAAACAGTGCGATTGCGCAACACAGTGCGAGTGTAAACTGCACAAAACAGTGCGATGCGCAACACAGCGCGAGTGATAAACTGCACCAAACAGTGCGATTCGCAAAACGACGCGAGTGATGAACTACACAAAGTTGTGTGATGCGCAAAACAGCGAGAGTGTAAACAGCACAAAACAGTGTGATGCGCAAAATAGCGTGGGTGTAAACTACCCAAAATAGTGCGATGTGAAACATAGCGTGAGTGTAAACTGCACAAAACAGTACGATGCGCAAAATAGTGCGAGAGATAAACTGCACAAAACAGTGCGATACGCAACACAGCGCGAGTGTAAACTGCACAAAACTGCGCGATGAGCAAAATAGCGCGAGTGTAGGCCGCACAAAACAGTGTGATGCGCAACATAGCGCGAGTGCAAACTGCACAAAACGGTTCGATGCGCAAAATAGTGCGAGAGATAAATTGCACAAAACAGTGCGATGCGCAACATAGCGCGAGTGTAAACTGCACAAAACAGTGCGATGAGAGCATCGAGTGAAAAAATGCACAAAATAGTGTGATGCGCAAAAATAGCGTAAGCGTAAACTGCAAAAAACAGCGCGAGTGTAAATAGCACGAGTGTAACTTGCACAAAACAATGCAATGCGCAAAAGTGCGCGAGTGATAACCTGCACAAAAACAATGCAATGCGCAAGAAAGCGCGAGCAATAAACTAGACAAAATAGTTCGATATGCAACACAGCGCGAGTGTAAACTGCACAAAACAGTGCGATGCACAAAACAGCGCGAGTGACAAACTACACAAAACAGTGTGATGCGCAAAACAGCGTGAGTGCAAACTGCACAAAACCGTGCGATGCGCAAAACAGCGCGAGTGATAAACTGCACGAAACAGTGCGATACGCAAAACAGCGCGAGTGTAAACTGCACCAAAGAGTGCGATACGCAAAAGGGCGCGCGTGTAAACTGCACAAAACAGTGCGATGCGCAAAATAGCGCGAGTGTAAACTGCACAAAACTATGCGATGCACAAAATAGCGCAGGTGTAAACTGTACAAGACAGTGCGATGCGCAAAAGAGCGCGAGTGTAAACTGCACAACACAGTGCAATGCGCAACACAGCGCGAGTGTAAACTGCACAAAACAGTGCGATGCGCAACACATCGCGAGTAAAAAACTGCACAAAATAGTGCGAGAGATAAACTGCACAAAACAGTGCGATGCGCAACACTGTGCGAGTGATAAACTGCACAAAACAGTGCGATGCGCAACACAGCGCGAGTGTAAACTGCACAAAACAGTGCTATGCGCAACACAACACGAGTGATAAACTGTACAAAACAGTGCGATGCGCAAAACAACACGAGTGATAAACTGTACAAAACAGCGCGATGCGAAACATAGCGTGAGTGTAAACTGCACAAAACGGTTCGATACGCAAAATAGAGCAAGGGATAAACTGCACAAAATAGTGCGATGCGCAAAATAGCGCGAGTGTAACTTGCACTAAACAATGCGATGAGCGCATCGAGTGATAAAATGGGCAAAACAGTGCGATGCACAAAATAGCGCGGGTGTAAACTGCACAAAACAGTGCGATGCGCAAGAAAGCGCGAGTGATAAATTGCACAAAACAGTGCGATGCGCAACACAACGCGAGTGATAAACTGCACAAAACAGTGCGATGCGCAACACAGCGCGAGTGATAAACTGCACAAAATAGTGCGATGCGCAAAATAGCGCGAGTGTAAACTGCACAAAACAGTGCGACGCGCAAGAAAGCTCGAGTGATAAATTGCACAACACAATGCGATGCGCAACACAAGGCGAGTGATAAAATGCACAAAACAGTGAGATCTGCAACACAAGGCGAGTGATAAACTGCACAAAACAGTGCGATTCGCAACACAAGGCGAGTGATAAATTGCACAAAACAGTGCGATGCGCAACACAAGGCGAGTGATAGGCTGCACAAAATAGTGCGATTCGCAACACAAGGCGAGTGATAAACTGCACAAAACAGTGCGATGCGCAACACAGCGCAAGTGTAAACTGCAGAAAACAGTGCGATGCGCAACACAACGCGAGTGATAAGCTGCACAAAATAGTGCAATGCGCAAAACAGAACGAGTGATAAACTGCACAAAACAGGGCTATCCGCAAAACACCGCGAGAATAAATTGCACAAAACAGTGCGATGTGGAAAATAGCGCGAGTGTAAACTCTATAAAACAGTGCAACGCGCAAAATAGGGCGAGTGTAAACTGCACAAAACAGTACGATGCGCAAAAAAGCGCGACTGATAAATTGCACAAAATAGTGCGATGCGCAACATAGCACGAGTGATGAACTGCACAAAACAGTGTGATACGCAAAATAGCGCGAGTGTAAACTGCACAAGACAGTGCGATGCGCAAAATAGCGCGAGCGTAAACTCCACAAAACAGTGCGATGCGCAAAATAGCGCGAGTGTAAACTGCACAAAACAGTGCGACGTGAAAGAAAGCGCGAGTGATAAATTGCACAAAACACTGCGATGCGCAAAACAGCGCGAGTGATAAACTGCACAAAACAGTGCGATGCGCAAAATAGCGCGAGTGATAAACTGCACACGATAGTGCGATGCGCGAAAGGCGCGTGTGATAAACTGGAGAACACAGTGCGATACGCAAGAAAGCGTAATTGATGAACTGCACAAAACAGTGCGATGCGTAATACAGCGCGAGTGTAAACAACACAAAACCGTGCGATGCGCAAAATAGCGCGAGCGTAAACTCCACAAAACAGCGCGATGCGCAAAATAGCGCGAATGTAAACTGCACAAAACAGTGCGACGTGAAAGAAAGCGCGAGTGATAAAGTGCATAAAACACTGCGATGCGAAAAACAGCGCGAGTGATAAACTGCACAAAACAATGCGATGCGCAAAATAGCGCGAGTGATAAACTGCACACGACAGTGCGATGCGCAAAAGGCGCGTGTGATAAACTGGACAACACAGTGCGATGCGCAAGAAAGCGTAATTGATGAACTGCACAAAACAGTGCGATGCGCAACACAGCGCGAGTGTAAACTGCACAACACAGTGCGATGCACAAAACAGCGCGAGTGATAAACTACACAATACAGTGCGATGCGCAATACAGCACGAGTGCAAACTGCACAAAATCGTGCAATGCACAAAACAGCGCGAGTGGTAAACTGCACGAAATAGTGCGATATGCAAAACAACGCGAGTGTAAACTGCACAAAACAGTGCGATGCGCAAGAGAGCGCGAGTGTAAACTGCACAAGACAGTGCGATGCGGAAAAGAGCGCGAGTATAAACTGCACAACATAGTGCGATGTGCAAAAGAGCGCGAGTGTAAACTGCACAAAATAGTGCCATGCGCAACACAGCGCGAGTGTAAACTGCACAAAACAGGGCGATGCGCAACACATCGCGTGTGATAAACTGCACAAAACAGTGCGAGGCGCAAAACAGCGCGAGCGTAAATTGCACAAAACAAGGCGATGCGCAAAATAGCGCGAGGGTAAACTCCACAAAACAGTGCGATGCGCAAAATAGCGCGAGCGTAAACTCCACAAAACAGTGCGATGCGCAAAATAGCGCGAGTGTAAACTGCACAAAACAGTGCGAGGTGGAAGAAAGCGAGAGTGGTAAATTGCACAAAACACTGCGATGCGCAAAACAGCACGCGTGATAAACTGCACAAAATAGTGCGATGCGCAACACTGTGCGAGTGATAAATTGCACAAAACAGTGCGATGCGCAACACAGCGCGAGTGTAAACTGCACAAAACAGTGCCATGCGCAACACAGCACGAGTGATAAACTGTACAAAATAGTGCGATGCGCAAAACAACACGAGTGATAAACTGTACAAAACAGTGCGATGCGAAACATAGCGTGAGTGTAAACTGCATAAAACGATTCGATACGCTAAATAGAGCGAGAGTAAACTGCACAAAATAGTGCGATACGCAAATAGCGCGAGTGTAACTTGCACAAACAATGCGATGAGCGCATCGAGTGATAAATGGGCAAACAGTGCGATGCACAAAATAGCGGGGTGTAAACTGCACAAACAGTGCGATGCGCAAGAAAGCGCGAGTGCGAGAGTGATAAATTGCACAAAACAGTGCGATGCGCAACACAACGTGAGTGATAAACTGCACAAACAGTGCGAGTGATAAATGCACAAAACAGTGCGATGCGTAAAATAGCGCGAGTGTAAACTGTAGAAAACAGTGCGACGCGCAAGAGAGTGCGAGTGATAAATTGCACAAAACAGTGCGATGCGCAACACAAGGCGAGTGATAAACTGCACAAAACAGTGCCATTCGCAACACAAGGCGAGTGATAAACTGCACAAAACAGTGCGATGCGCAACACAGCGCAAGTGTAAACTGCAGAAAACAGTGCGATGCGCAACACGGCGCGAGGGATAAGTTGCACAAAATAGTGCGATCCGCAAAACAGCGTGAGTGATAAATTGCGCAAAACAGGGCGATCTGCAAAACAGCGCGAGTATAAACTGCACAAAATAGTGCGATGTGCAAAATAGCACGAGTGTAAAGTCTATAAAACAGTGCAACGCACAAAATAGGGCGAGTGTAAACTGCACAAAACAGTATGATGCGCAAGAAAGCGCGAGTGATAAATTGCACAAAACAGTGCGGTACGCAACATAGCGCGAGTGTATACTGCACAAAACAGTGCGATGCGCAAAATAGCGCGAGTGTAAACTGCACAAGACAGTGCGATGCGCAAAAGGCGTGTGTGATAAACTGCACAACACAGTGCGATGCGCGAGAAAGCGCGAGTGGTGAACTGCACAAAACAGTGCGATGCGCAACACAGAGCGAGTGTAAACTGCACAAAACAGCGCGAGTGATGAACTACACAAAACAGAGCGACGCGCAATACAGTACGAGTGCAAACTGCACAAAACCGTGCGATGCACAAAACAGCGCGAGTGATAAACTGCACGAAACAGTGCGATGCGCAAAACAGCGCAAGTGTAAACTGCACATAACAGTGCGATGCGGAAAAGAGCGCGAGTGTAAACTACACAACACAGTGCGATGTGGAAAAGAGCGCGAGTGTAAACTGCACAAAATACTGCCATGCGCAACACAGCGCGAGTGTAAACTGCACAAAACAGTGCGATGCGCAACACAGCGCGAGTGATAAACTGCACAAAACAGTGCGAGGCGCAAAATAGCGCGAGTGATAAACTGTACAAAACAGTGCGATGCGCAAAATAGCGCGAGGGTAAACTCCACAAAATAGTGCGATGCGCAAAATAGCGCGAGCGTAAACTCCACAAAACAGTGCGATGCGCAAAATGGCGGGAGTGTAAACTGCACAAAACAGTGCGACGTGAAAGAAAGCGCGAGTGATAAATTGCACAAAATGCTACGATGCGCAAAACAGCGCGAGTGATAAACTGCACAAAATAGTGCGATGCGCAACACTGTGCGTGTGATAAACTGCACAAAACAGTGCGATGCGCAACACAGCGCGAGTGTAAACTACACAAAACAGTGCGACGCGCAAGAAAGCGCGAGTGATAGATTGCACAAAACAATGCGATGCGCAACACAAGGCGAGTGATAAACTGCACAAAACAGTGCGATTCGCAACACAAGGCGAGTGATAAACTGCACAAAACAGTGCGATACGCAACACAGCCCAAGTGTAAACTGCACAAAACAGTGCGATGTGCAACACAGCGCGAGTGATAAGCTGCACAAAATAGTGCGTTGCGCAAAACAGCGTGAGTGATAAACTGCACAAAACAGGGCGATCCGCAAAATAGCGCGAGTATAAACTGCACAAAACAGTGCGATGTGCAAAATAGCGCGAGTGTAAACTCTATAAAACAGTGCAACGCGCAAAATAGGGCGAGTGTAAACTGCACAAAACAGTACGATGCGCAAGAAAGCGCGAGTGATAAATTGCACAAAACAGTGCGATGCGCAACACAGCGCGAGTGATAAACTGCACAAAACAGTGCGGTGCGCAACACAGCGCGAGTGTAAACTGCACAAAACAGTGCGATGCGCAAAATAGCGCGAGTGTAAACTGCACAAGACAATGCGATGCGCAAAAGGCGCGTGTGATAAACTGCACAACACAGTGCGATGCGCAAGAAAGCGCGAGTGATGAACTGCACAAAATAGTGCGATGCGCAACACAGCGCGAGTGTAAACTGCACAAAACAGTGCGATGCACAAAACAGCGCGAGTGATAAACTACACAAAACAGTGCGATGCGCAACACAGCGCGAGTGCAAACTGCACAAAATAGTGCGATGCACAAAACAGCGCGAGTGATAAACTGCACGACACAGTGCGATGCGCAAAACAGCGCGAGTGTAAACTGCACAAAATAGTGCGATGCGCAAGAGAGCGCGAGTGTAAACTGCACAAGACAGTGCGATGCGGAAAAGAGCGCGAGTGTAAAATGCACAACACAGTGCGATGTGCAAAAGAGCGCGAGTGTAAACTGCACAAAATAGGGCCATGCGCAACACAGCGCGAGTGTAAAATGCACAAAACAGTGCGATGCGCAAAATAGCGCGAGTGTAAACTCCACAAAACAGTTCGATGTGCAAAATAGCACGAGTGTAAACGGCACAAAACAGTGCGCCGTGCAAGAAAGCGCGACTGATAAATTGCACAAAACAGTGCGACGCGCAGCACGGCGCGAGTGATAAACTGCACAAAACAGTGCGATGCGCAACACTGTGCGAGTGATAAACTGCACAAAACCGTGCGATGCGCAGCACAGCGCGAGTGTAAACTGCACTAAACAGTGCTATGCGCAACACAGCACGAGTGATAAACTGTACAAAACAGTGCGATCTACAAAACAGCGGGAGAGATAAACTGCACAAAACAGGGCGATCCGCAAGACAGTGCGAGTGTAAACTGCACAAAACAGTGCGATGCACAAAATAGCGCGAGTGTAAACTGCACAAAACAATGCGATGCGCAAGAAAGCGCGAGTGATAAATTGTACAAAACAGTGTGATGCGCAACACAGCGCGAGTGATAAACTGCATAAAATAGTGCGATGCGTAACACATCGTGAGTGTAAACTGCACAAAACAGTGCGATGCGCAAAAGAGCGCGAGTGTAAACTACACAAGACAATGCGATGCGCAAAAGGCGCGTGTGATGAACTGCACAAAACAGTGCGATGCGCAACACAGCGTGAGTGTAAACTGCAAAAAACAGTGCGATGCGCAACACAGCGCGAGTGATAAAATGCACAAAACAGTGTGATGCGCAAAACAACGTGAGTGATAAACTGCACAAAACAGTGTGATGCGCAAAACAGCGAGAGTGTAAACTGTACAAAACTGTGCGATGCGAAACATAGCGCGAGTGTAAACTGTACAACACAGTATAAGGCGCAAAACAACGCGAGAGATAAACTACACAAAACAGTGCGATGCGCAACACAGCGTGAGTGTAAACTGCACAAAATAATGCGATGCGCAAAATAGCGCGAGTGTAAGCTGCACAAAACAATGCGATGCGAAACATAGCATGAGTGTAAACTGCACAAAATGGTTCGATACGCAAAATAGCGCGAGAGATAAACTGCACAAAATAGTGCGATGCGCAAAATAGCGCGAGTGTAACTTCCACAAAACAATGCGATGAGCGCATCGAGTGATAAAATGGACAAAACAGTGCGATGCACAAAATAGCGCGGGTGTAAACTGGACAAAACAGTGCGATGCGCAAGAAAGCGCGAGTGATAAATTGCACAGAACAGTGCGATGCGCAATACAACGCGAGTGATAAACTGCACAAAACAGTGCGATGCGCAACACAGCGCGAGTGATTAACTGCACAAAACAGTGCGATGTGCAAAACAGCGCGAGTGTAAACTGCAGAAAACAGTGCGACGCGCAAGAAAGCGCGAGTGATCAACTGCACAAAACAGTGCGATTCGCAACACAAGGCGAGTGATAAATTGCACAAAACAGTGCGATTCGCAACACAAGGCGAGTGATAAACTGCACAAAACAGTGCGATGCGCAACACAGCGCAAGTGTAAACTTCACAAAACAGTGTGATGCGCAACACAGCGCGAGTGATAAACTGCACAAAATAGTGCGATGCGTAAAACAGCGCCAGTGATAAACTGCACAAAACAGGGCGATCTGCAAAACAATGCGAGTATAAACTACACAAAACAGTGCGATGTGCAAAATAGCGCGAGTGTAAACTCTATAAAACAGTGCAACGCGCAAAATAGGGCGAGTGTAAACTGCACAAAACAGTACGATGCGCAAGAAAGCGCAAGTGATAAATTGCACAAAACAGTGCGATGCGCAACACAGCGCGAGTGATAAACTACACAAAACAGTGCGATGTGCAATACAGCGCGAGTGCAAACTGCACAAAACCGTGCGATGCACAAAACAGCGCGAGTGATAAACTGCACGAAACAGTGCGATGCGCAAAACAGTGCGAGTGTAAACTGCACAAAACAATGCGATGCGCAAAAGAGCGCGAGTGTAAACTGCACAAAACAGTGCGATGCGCAAAATAGCGCGAGTGTGAACCGCACAAGACAGTGCGATGCGGAAAACAGCGCGAGTGTAAACTGCACAACACAGTGCGATGTGCAAAAAAGCGCGAGTGTAAACTGCACAAAAAGTGCCATGCGCACCACAGCGCGAGTGTAAACTGCACAAAACGGTGCGAAGCGCAACACAGCGCGAGTGATAAACTGCACAAAACAGTGCGAGGCGCAAAATAGCGCGAGTGTAGACTCCACAAAACAGTGCGATGCGCAAAATAGCGCGAGTGTAAACTCCACAAAACAGTGCGATACGCAAAATAGCACGAGTGTATACGGCACAAAATAGTGCGACGTGCAAGAAAGCGAGAGTGAGAAATTGCAAAAAACAGTGCGACGCGCAACACAGCGCGAGTTATAAACTGCACAAAATAGTGCGATGCGCAACACTGTGCGAGTGATAAACTGCGCAAAACAGTGCGATGCGCAACACAGCGCGAGTGTAAACTGTACAAAACAGTGCTATGCCCAACACAGCACGAGTGATAAACTGTACAAAACAGAGCGATCTGCAAAACAGCGCGAGTGATAAACTGCACAAAACAGGGCGATCCGCAAAACAGCGCGATGCACAAAATAGCGCGAGTGTAAACTGCACAACACAGTGCGATGCGCAAGAAAGCGCGACTGATAAATTGCGCAAAACAGTGTGATGCGCAACACAGCGCAAGTGACAAACTGCACAAAACAGTGCGATGCGCAACACAGCGCGAGTGTAAACTGCACAAAACAGTGCGATGCGTAAAATAGCGCGGGTGTAAACTGTACAAGACAGTGCGATGCACAAAAGGCGCGTGTGATAAACTGCTCAACACAGTGCGATGCGCAATAAAGTGCGAGTGATGAACTGCACAAAACAGTGCGATGCGCAACACAGCGCGAGTGTAAACTGCACAAAACAGTGCGATGCGCAACACAGCGCGAGTGATAAACTGCACAAAATTGTGTGATGCGCAAAACAACGTGAGTGATAAACTGCACAAAACAGTGTGATGCGCAAAACAGCGAGAGTGTAAACTGCAGAAAATAGTGCGATGCACAAAATAGCGCGAATATAAACTGCCCAAATGTTTCGATGCGAAAACATAGCGCGAGAGATAAACTGCACAAAATAGTGCGATGCGCCAAATAGCGCGGGTGTAACTTCCACAAAACAATGCCGATGAGCGCATCGAGTGATAAAAATGGACAAAACAGTGCGATGCACAAAATAGCACGGTGTAACTTGTACAAAACAGTGCGATGCGCAACAAAGCGCGGAGTGATAAATTGCACAAAACAGTGCGATGCGCAACACAACGCGAGTGAAAACTGCACAAAACAGTGCGATGCGCAACATAGCGCGAGTGATAAACTGCACAAACAGTGCGACGCGCAAAATAGCGCGAGTGTAAACTACACAAAACAGTGCGACGCGCAAGACAGCAAGTGATAAATTGCACAAAACAGTGCGATGCGCAACGCAAGGCGAGTGCTAAACTGCACAAAATAGTGCGATTCGCAACACAAGGCGAGTGATTAACTGCACAAAACAGTGCGATGCGCAACACAACGCGACTAATAAACTGCACAAAATAGTGCGATGCGCAAAACAGTGCGAGTGATAAACTGCACAAAACAGGGCGATCCGAAAAACAGCGCGAGTGATGAACTGCACAAAACAGGGCGATCCGAAAAATAGCGCGAGTGTAAACTATAGAAAACAGTGCGAGTATAAACTGCACAAAACCGTGCGATGTGCAAAAAATGCGCGAGTGTAAACTCTATTAAAATAGTGCAACGCGCAAAATAGGGCGAGTCTAAACTGCACAAAACAGTACGATGCACAAAGAAAGCGCAAGTGGTAAATTGCAAAAAACAGTGCAATGCCCAACACAGCGCGAGTAATAAACTGCACAAAACAGTGCGGTGCGCAACACAGTGCGAGTGTAAACTGCACAAAACAGTGCGATGCGTAAAATAGCGCGAGTGTAAACTGCATATGACAGTGCAATGCGCAAATGGCGAGTGTGATAAACTGCATAACGCAGTGCGATGCGCAAGAAAGCGCGAGTGATGAACTGCACAAAACAGTGCGATGCGCAACACAGCGCGAGTAGAAACTGCACAAAATAGTGCGATGCGCAACATAGCGCGAGTGATAAACTGCAAAAAACAGTGCGAAGCGCAAAACAACGCGGGCGATAAACTGCACAAAACAGTGCGACGCACAAAACAGCGCGAGTGTAAATTGCAGAAAACAGTGCGATGTGCAAAACAGACCGAGTGTAAACTCCCCAAAACTGTGCGATGCGCAAAATGGCGCGAGTGTAAACTCCACAAAACAGTGCGATGCGCCAAATAGCGCGAGTGTAAACTGTACAAAACAGTGCGTTGCGCAAGAAAGCGCGAGTGATAAATTGCACAACACAGTGCGATGCGCAACACAGCGCGAGTGATAAACTGCACGAAACAGTGCGATGCGCAACACAGCGCGAGTGTAAACTGCAGAAAATGCGATGCGCAACACAGCGCGAGTGATAAACTGAACAAAACAGTGTGATGCGCAAAACAGCGCTAGTGATAAACTGCACAAAACAGGCGATCCGCCAAACGCCGCGAGTGTAAACTGCACAAAACAGTGCAATGAACAAAATACGGCGAGTGTAAACTGCACAAAATAGTGCGATGCGCAAGAAAGCGCGAGTGATAAATAGGACAAAACAGTGCGATGCGCAACACAGCGCGAGTGATAAACTGCACAAAACAGTGTGATGCGCAACACTGCGCGTGTGTAAACTGCACAAAACAGTGCGATGCGCAAAATAGCGCGAGTGTAAACTGCACAAGACAGTGCAATGCGCAAAAGGCGCGTGTGATAAACTGCAAAACACAGTGCGATGCGCAAGAAAGCGCGAGTGATGAACTGCACAAAATAGTGCGATGCGCAAAACAGCACGAGTGTAAACTGCACAAAACAGTGCGATGCGCAACATAGCGCGAGTGATAAACTACAAAAAATAGTGCGAAGCGCAAAACAACGCGAGTGATAAACTGCACAAAACAGTGCGACGCACAAAACAGCGTGAGGGTAAACTGTAGAAAACAGTGGGATGCGCAAAATAGCCCGAGTGTAAACTCCCCAAAACTGTGCGATGCGCAAAATGGCGCAAGTGTAAACTCCACAAAACAGTGCGATGCGCAAAATAGCGCGAGTGTAAACTGTACAAAATAGTGCGTTGCGCAAGAAAGCGCGAGTGATAAATTGCACAACACAGTGCGATGCGCAACACAGCGCGAGTGTAAATTGCAGAAAATGCGATGCGCAACACAGCGCGAGTGATAAACTGAACAAAACAGTGCGATGCGCAGAACAGCGCGAGTGATAAACTGCACAAAACAGGGCGATCCGCAAAACGCCGCAAGTGTAAACTGCACAAAACAGTGCAATGCACAAAATACGGCGAGTGTAAACTGCACAAAATAGTGCGATGCGCAAGAAAGCGCGTGTGGATAAATTGCACAAAACAGTGCGATGCGCAACACAGCGCGAGTGATAACTGCACAAAACAAAACAGTGCGATGCGCAACACTGCGGTGTGTAAACTGCAAACAAAAACAGTGCGATGCGCAAAATAGCGCGAGTGTAAACTACACAACACAGTGCGATGCGCAAAAGACGCGTGTGATAAACTGCACAACACTGTACGATGCGCAAGAAAGCGCTAGTGATGAACTGCACAAAACAGTGCGATGCGCAACACCGGCCGAGTGTAAACTGCACAAAACAGTGCGATGCGCAACACAACGTGAGTGATAAACTGCACAAAACAGTGCGGTGCGCAAAACACCGCGAGTGATAAACTGCACAAAACAGTGTGCGGCGCAAAACATCGGGAGTGTAAACTGCACAAAACAGTGCGATGCGCAAAATAGCGTGAGTGTAAACTGCCCAAAACAGTGCGATGCGAAACATAGCGGGAGTGTAAACTGCACAAAACAGTACGATGCGCAAAACAACGCGAGAGGTAAACTGCACAAAACAGTGCGATACGCAACACAGCGCGAGTGTAAACTGCACAAAACAGTGCGATGCGCAAAATAGCGCGAGTGTAGGCTGCACAAAACAGTGCGATACGAAACATAGCGCGAGTGTAAACTACACAAAACGGTTCAATGCGCAAAATAGCGCGAGAGATAAACTCCACAAAACAGTACGATGCGCAACATAGAGCGAGTGTAAACTGCACAAAACAGTGCGATGAGCGCATCGAGTGATAAAATGCACAAAACAGTGCGATGCGCAAAATAGCGCGAGCGTAAACTGCACAAAACAGTGCGATGCGCAAAATAGCACGAGTGTAACTTGCACAAAACAATGCAATGCGCAAAAGAGCGCGAGTGATAAACTGCACAATAACAGTGCAATGCAGAAGAAAACGCGAGCGATAAACTACACAAAATAGTTCGATACGCAACACCGCGCGTGTGTAAACTGCACAAAACAGTGCGATGCACAACATTGTGTCTGTGATATAGTAGACAAAACAGAGCAATACGCAAAATAGCGCGAGTGCAAACTGCACAAAGCCGTGCGATGCGCAAAATAGCGTGAGTGATAAACTGCACGAAATAGTGCGATGCACAAAACAGCGCCAGTGTAAACTGCACAAAATGGTGCGATGCGCAAAATAGCGCGAGTGTAAACTGCACAAGACAGTGCGATGCGGAAAAGAGGGCGAGTGTAAACTGCACAACACAGTGCGATGCGCAATAGAGCGCGAGTGTAAACTGCACAAAATAGTGCCATGCGCAACACAACGCGAGTGTAAACTGCACAAAACAATGCGAGGCGCAACACAGCGCGAGTGGTAAACTGCACAAAACAATGCGACGCGCAAAATAGCGCGAGTGTAAACTCCACAAAACAGTGCGAGGCGCAAAATAGCGTGAGTGTAAACTGCACAAACAGTGCGACGCGCAAGAAAGCGCGAGTGATAAATTGCACAAAACAGTGCGATGCGCAACACAGCGCGAGTGATAAACTGCACAAAACTGTGCGAGTGACAAACTGCAAAAAACAGTGCGAAGCCCAAAACAACGTGAGTGATAAACTGCACAAAACAGTGCGACGCGCAAAACAACGCGAGTGCAAACTGCACAAAACAGTGCGATGCGCAAAATATAACCCGAGTGTAAACTCCACAAAACAGTGCAATGCGCAAAATAGTGCGAGTATAAACTCCACAAAACAGTGCGATGCGCAAAATAGCGCGAGTGTAAACTGCACAAAACAGTGCGATGCGCAAGAAAGCGCGAGTGATAAATTGCACAAAACAGTGCGATGCGCAACACAGCGCGAGTGATACACTGCACAAAACAGTGCGATGCGCAACACAGCGCGAGTGTAAACTGCACAAAATGCGATGCGCAACACAGCGCGAGTGATAAACTGCACAAAATAGTGCGATGCGCAAAACAGTGTGAGTGATAAACTGCACAAAACAAGGCGATCCGCAAAATGCCGCGAGTGTAAACTGCACAAAACAGTGCGATGCACAAAATACGGCGAGTGTAAACTGCACAAAATAGTGCGATGCGCAAGAAAGCGCGAGTGATAAATTGCACAAAACAGTGCGATGCGCAACACAACGCGAGTGATAAACTGCACAAAACAGTGCGATGCGCAACACTACGCATGTGTAGACTGCACAAAACAGTGTGATGCGCAAAATAGCGTGAGTGTAAACTGCACAAGACAGTGCGATGCACAAAAGGCGCGTGTGATAAACTGCACAACACAAGGCGATGCACAAGAAAGCGCTAGTGATGAACTACACAAAACAGTGCGATGCGCAACACAGCGCGAGTGATAAACTGCACAAAATAATGCGATGCGCAAAACACTGCGAGTGATAAACTGCACAAAACAGTGTGCTGCGCAAAACAGCGAGAGTGTAAACTGCACAAAATAGTGCGAAGCGCAAGATAGCGTGAGTGTAAACTGCCCAAAACAGTGCGATGCGAAACATAGCGGGAGTGTAAACTGCACAAAACAGTACGATGCGCAAAACAGCGCGAGAGGTAAACTGCACAAAACAGTGCGATACGCAACACACCGCGAGTGTAAACTGCACAAACAGTGCGATGCGCAAAATAGCGCGAGTGTAGGCTGCACAAAACAGTGCGATGCGAAACATAGCGCGAGTGTAAACTGCACAAAACGGTTCGATGCGCAAAATAGCGCGAGAGATAAACTGCACAAAACAGTGCGATGCGCAACATAGAGCGAGTGTAAACTGCACAAAACAGTGCGATGAGTGCATCGAGTGATAAAATGCACAAAACAGTGCGATGCGCAAAATAGCGCGAGCGTAAACTGCACAAAACAGTGCAATGCGCAAAATAGCACGAGTGTAACTTGCACAAAATAATGCAATGCGCAAAAGTGCGCGAGTGATAAACTGCACAATAACAACGCAATGCGGAAGAAAACGCGAACGATAAACTACACAAAATAGTTCGATACGCAACATCGCGCGACTGTAAACTGCACAAAACAGTGCGATGCACAACACTGCGTGAGTCAAATACTAGACAAAACAAAGCAATGCGCAAAATAGCGCGTGTGCAAACTGCACAAAACCGTGCGATGTGCAAAACAGTGCGAGTGATAAACTGCACGAAACAGTGCGATGCCCAAAACAGCGCGAGTGTAAATTGCACAAAACTATGCGATGCGCAAAATAGCGAGAGTGTAAACTACACAAATTAGTGCCATGCGCAACACAGCGCGAGTGTAAAGTGCACAAAACAGTGCCAGGCGCAACACAGCGCGAGTGATAAACTGCACAAAACAGTGCGACGCGCAAAACAGCGCGAGTGTAAACTGCACAAAACAGTGCGATGCGCAAAATAGCCCGAGTGTAAACTCCACAAACCAGTACGATGCGCAAAATAGCGCGAGTGTAAACTGCACAAAACAGTGCGACGCGCAAGAAAACGCGAGTGATAAATTGCACAAAACAGTGCGATGCGCAACACAGCGCGAGTGATAAACTGCACAAAACTGTGTGAGTGATAAACTGCACAAAACAGTGCGATGCGCAACACAGCGCGAGTGATAAGCTGCACAAAACAGTGCGATGCGCAACACAGCGAGAGTGATAAGCTGCACCAAATAGTGCGATGCGCAAAACAGCGAGAGTGATAAACTGCACAAAATAGTGCTATGCGCAACACAGCACGGGTGACAAACTGTACAAAACAGTGCGATCTGCAAAACAGCGCGAGTGATAAACTGCACAAAACAGGGCGATCCACAAAACAGTGCGATGCGCAACACAATGCGAGTGTAAACTGTACAAAACAGTGCTATGCGCAACACAGCACGAGTGATAAACTATACAAAATAGTGCGATCTGCAAAATAGCGCGAGTGATAAACTGCACAAAACAGGGCGATCCGCAAAACAGTGTGAGTGTAAACTGCACAAAACAGTGCGATGCGCAACACAGCGCGAGTGTAAACTGCACAAAACAGTGCGATGCGCAAAATAGCACGGGTGTAAACTGCACAAGACAGTGTGATGCGCAAAAGGTGCGTGTGATAAACTGCACAACACAGTGCAATGCGCAATAAAGCGCAAGTGATAAAATGCACAAAACAGCGCGATGCGCAACACAACACGAGTGTAAAGTGCACAAAACAGTGCGATGCGCAACACAGCGCGAGTGATAAAATGCACAAAACAGTGTGATGCGCAAAACAACGCGAGTGATAAACTGCACAAAACAGTGTGATGCGCAAAACAGCGAGAGTGTAAACTGCACAAAACAGTGCGATGCGCAAAATAGCGCGAGTGTAAACTGCCCAAAACAGTGCGATGCGAAACATAGCGCGAGTGTAAACTACCCAAAACGGTGCGATGCGAAACATAGCGCGAGTGTAAACTGTACAAAACAGTACGAGGCGCAAAATAGCGCGAGAGACAAACTGCACAAAACAGTGCGATGCGCAACACAGCGTGAGTGTAAACTGCACAAAACAGTGCGACGCGCAAAATAGCGCGAGTGTAAGCTGCACAAAACAATGCGATGTGAAACATAGCGTCAGTGTAAACTGCACAAAACGGTTCGATACGCAAAATAGCGCGAGAGATAAACAGCACAAAATAGTACGATGCGCAAAATAGCGCGACTGTAACTTTCAAAACAATGCGATGAGCGCATCGAGTGATCAAATGGACAAAACAGTGCGATGCACAAAATAGCGCGAGTGTAAACTGCACAAAATAGTGCGATGCGCAAGAAAGCGCGAGTGATAAATTGCACAAAACAGTGAGATGCGCAACACAACGCGAGTGATAAACTGCACAAAACAGTGCGATGCGCAACACAGCGCGAGTGATAAACTGCACAAAACAGTGCGATGCGCAAAATAGCGCGAGTGTAAACTGCACAAAACAGTGCGACACACAAGAAAGCGCGAGTGATAAATTGCACAAAATAGTGCGATGCGCAACACAAGGCGAGTGATAAACTGCACAAAACAGTGCGATTCACAACACAAGGTGGGTGATATACTGCACAAAACAGTGTGATTCGCAACACAGCGCGGCTGATAAACTGCACATAATAGTGCGATGCGCAAAACAACGCGAGTGATAAACTGCACAAAACAGGGCGATCCGGAAAACAGCGCGAGTATAAACTGCACAAAACAGTGCGATGTGCAAAATAGCACGAGTGTAAACTCTATAAAACAGTGCAACGCGCAAAATAGGGCGAGTGTAAACTGCACAAAACAGTACGATGCGCAAGTGATAAATTGCACAAAACAGTGCGATGCGCAACACAGCGCGAGTGTAAACTGCACAAAACAATACGATGCGCAAAATAGCGCGAGAGGTAAACTGCATAAAACGGTGCGATACGCAACACAGCGCGAGTGTAAACTGCACAAAACAGTGCAATGCACAAAATGGCGCGAGTGTAGGCTGCACAAAACAGTGCGATGCGAAACATAGCACGTGTGTAAACTGGACAAAACGGTTCGATGCACAAAATAGCGCGAGTGTAAACTGCACAAAACAGTGCGATGAGCGCATCGAGTGATAAAATGCACAAAACAGTGCGATGGGCAAAATAGAGCGAGCGTAAACTGGACAAAACAGTGCAATGCGCAAAAGAGCACGAGTGATAAACTGCACAAAAACAGTGCAATGCGCAAAAAAGCGCGAGCGATAAACTACATAAAATAGTTCGATATGCAACACAGCGCGAGTGTAAACTGCACAAACAGAGCTTGCACAAACAGCGCGAGTGATAAACTAGACAAAACAGTGCGATGCGCAAAACAGCACGAGTGCAAACAGCACAAATCCGTGCGATGCGCAAAACAGCGTGAGTGATAAACTGCACGAAACAGTGCGATGCGCAAAACAGCGCGAGTGTAAACTGTACAAAATAGTGCGATCTGCAAAATAGCGCGAGTGATAAACTGCACAAAACAGGGCGATCCGCAAAACAGTGTGAGTGTAAACTGCACAAAACAGTGCGATGCGCAACACAGCGTGAGTGTAAACTGCACAAAACAGTGCGATGCGCAAAATAGCACGAGTGTAAACTGCCCAAGACAGTGCGATGCGCAAAAGGCGCGTGTGATAAACTGTACAACACAGTGCGATGCGCAATAAAGAGCGAGTGATGAACTGCACAAAACAGTGCAATGCGCAAAATAGCACGAGTGTAAACTGCACAAAACAGTGCGATGCGCAACACAGCGCGAGTGATAAAATGCACAAAATAGTGTGATGCGGAAAACAACGCGAGTGATAAACTGCACAAAACAGTGTGATGCGCAAAACAGCGAGAGTGTAAACTGCACAAAACAGTGCGATGCGCAAAATAGCGCGAGTGTAAACTGCCCAAAACTGTGCGATGCGAAACATAGCGCGAGTGTAAACTGTACAAAACAGTACGAGGCGCAAAATAGCGCGAGAGATAAACTGCACAAAATAGTGCGATGCGCAACACAGCGTGAGTGTAAACTGCACAAAATAGTGCGATGCGCAAAATAGCGCGAGTGTAAGCTGCACAAAACAATGCGATGCGAAACATAGCGTGAGTGTAAACTGCACAAAACGGTTCGATACGCAAAATAGCGCGAGAGATAAACTGCACAAAATAGTGCGATGCGCAAAATAGCGCGAGTGTAACTTCCACAAAACAATGCGATGAGCACATCGAGTGATAAAATGGACAAAACAGTGCGATGCACAAAATAGCGCGGGTGTAAACTGGACAAAACAGTGCGATGCGCAAGAAAGCGCTAGTGATAAATTGCACAAAACAGTGCGATGCGCAACACAGCGCGAGTGATAAACTACACAAAACAGTGCGATGCGCAAAATAGCGCGAGTGTAAACTGCACAAAACAGTGCGACGCGCAAGAAAGCGCGAGTGATAAATTGCACAAAACAGTGCGATGCGCAACACAAGGCGAGTGATAAACTGCACAAAACAGTGCGATTCGCAACACAAGGCGAGTGATAAACTGCACAAAACAGTGCGATGCGCAACACAGCGCAAGTGTAAACTGCACAAAACAGTGTGATGCGCAACACAGCGCGAGTGATAAACTGCACAAAATAGTGCGATGCGCAAAACAGCGCGAGTGATAAACTGCACAAAACAGGGCGATGCGCAAAATAGCGCGAGTGTAAACTGCACAAAACAGTGCGATGCGAACTAGCGTGAGTGTAAACTGCACAAAACGGTTCGATTACGCAAAATAGCGCGAGAGATAAACTGCACAAAATAGTGCGATGCGCAAAATAGCGCGAGTGTAACTTCCCAAAACAATGCGATGAGCACATCGAGTGATAAAATGGACAAAACAGTTGCGATGCACAAAATAGCGCGGGTGTAAACTGGACAAAACAGTGCGATGCGAAGAAAGCGCTAGTGATAAAATGCACAAAACAGTGCGATGCGCAACACAGCGCGAGTGATAAACTACAAAACAGTGCGATGCGCAAAAATTGCGCGAGTGTAAACTGCACAAAACAGTGCGACGCGCAAGAAAGCGCGAGTGAAAATTGCACAAAACAGTGCGTTGCGCAGACAAGGCGAGTGATAAACTGCACAAAACAGTGCGATTCGCAACACAGCGAGTGATAAAAACTGCACAAAACAGTGCGATGCGCAACACAGCGCAAGTGTAAACTGCACCAAAACAGGTGATGCACAACACAGCGCGCGTGATAAACTGCACAAAATAGTGCGATGCGCAAAACAGCGCGAGTGATAAATTGCACAAAACAGGGCGATGCGCAAAACAGCGCGAGTATAAACTGCACAAAACAGTGCGATGTGCAAAATAACGCGAGTGTAAACTCTATAAAACAGTGCAACGCGCAAAATAGGGCAAGTGTAAACTGCACAAAATAGTACGATGCGCAAGAAAGCGCGAGGGATAAATTGCACAAAATAGTGCGATGCGCAACACAGCGCGAATGATAAACTGCACAAAACAGTGCGGTGCGCAACACAGCGCGAGTGTAAACTGCACAAAACAGTGCGATGCGCAAAATAGCGCGAGGGTAACCTGCACAAGATGGTGCGATGTGCAAAAGGCGCGTGTGATAAACTGCACAACACAGTGCGATGCGCAAGAAAGCGCTAGTGATGAACTGCACAAAACAGTGCGATGCGCAACACAGCGCGAGTGCAAACTGCACAAAACAGTGCGAAGCACAAAACATCGCGAGTGATAAACTACACAAAACAGTGCAGTGCGCAATACAGCGCGAGTGCAAACTGCACAAAACCGTGCGATGCGCAAAACAGCGCGAGTGATAAACTGCACGAAACAGTGCGATGCGCAAAGCAGCGTGAGTGTAAACTGCACCAAACAGTGCGATGCGCAAAAGAGCGCGAGTGTAAACTGCACAAAACAGTGCGATGCGCAAAATAGCGCGAGTGTAAACTGCACAAGACAGTGTGATGCGGAAAAGAGCGCGAGTGTAAACTGCACAACACAGTGCGATGTGCAAAAGGGCGCGAGTGTAAACTGCACAAAAAGTGCCATGCGCAACACAGCGCGAGTGTAAATTGCACAAAACAGTGCGAAGCGCAACACAGCGCGATTGATAAACTGCACAAAACAGTGCGAGGCGCAAAACAGCGCGAGTGATAAAGTGCACAAAACAGTGCGACGTGCAAACGGCGCAAGTGTAAACTGCAAAAAACAGTGCGATCCGCAAAATAGCGCGAGTGTAAACTCCACAAAACAGTGCGATGCGGAAAATAGCGCAAGTGTAAACTCCACAAAACAGTGTGATGCGCAAAATAGCACGAGTGTAAACGGCACAAAACAGTGCGACGTGCAAGAAAGCTAGAGTGATAAATTGCACAAAATAGTGCGACGCGCAACATAGCGCGAGTGATAAACTGCACAAAACAGTGCGATGCGCAACACTGTGCGAGTGATAAACTGCGCAAAACAGTGCGATGCGCAACACAGCGCGAGTGTAAACTGTACAAAACAGTGCTATGCGCAACACAGCACGAGTGATAAACTGTACAAAACAGTGCGATCTGCAAAATAGCATGAGTGATAAACTGCACAAAACAGGGCGATCAGCAAAACAGTGCGAGTGTAAACTGCACAAAACTGTGCGATGCACAAAATAGTGCGAGTGTAAACTGTACAAAACAGTGCGATGCGCAAGAAAGCGCGAGTGATAAATTTCACAAAGCAGTGAGATGCGCAACACAGCGCGAGTGATAAATTGCATAAAACAGTTCGATGCGCAACACAACGCGAGTGTAAACTGCACAAAATAGTGCGATACGCAAAATAGCGTGAGTGTAAACTGCACCAGACAGTGCGATGCGCAAAAGGCACGTGTGATAAACTGCTCAACACAGTGCGATGCGCAATAAAGCGCGAGTGATGAACTGCACAAAACAGTGCGATGCGCAACACAGCACGAGTGTAAACTGCATAAAACAGTGCGATGCGCAACACAGCGCGAGTGATAAACTGCACAAAATAGTGTGATGCGTAAAACAACGCGAGTGATAAACTGCACAAAATAGTGGGATGTGCAAAACAGCGAGAGTGTAAACTGCACAAAACAGTGCGATGCGCAAAATAGCACGAGTGTAAACTGCCCAAAACAGTGCGATGCGAAACATAGCGCGAGTGTAAACTGCCCAAAACGGTGCGATGCGAAACATAGCGCGAGTGTAAACTGTACAAAACAGTAGAGGCGCAAAATAGCGCGAGAGACAAACTGCACAAAACAGTGCGATGCGCAACACAGCGTGAGTGTAAACTGCACAAAACAGTGCGACGCGCAAAATAGCGCGAGTGTAAGCTGCACAAAACAATGCGATGTGAAACATAGCGTCAGTGTAAACTGCACAAAACGGTTCGATACGCAAAATAGCGCGAGAGATAAACTGCACAAAATAGTACGATGCGCAAAATAGCGCGACTGTAACTTTCACAAAACAATGCGATGAGCGCATCGAGTGATCAAATGGACAAAACAGTGCGATGCACAAAATAGCGCGGGTGTAAACTGCACAAAATAGTGTGATGCGCAATAAAGCGCGAGTGATAAATTGCACAAAACAGTGAGATGCGCAACACAACGCGAGTGATAAACTGCACAAAACAGTGTGATGCGCAACACAGCGCGAGTGATAAACTGCACAAAACAGTGCGATGCGCAAAATAGCGCGATTGTAAACTGCACAAAACAGTGCGACACGCAAGAAAGCGCGAGTGATAAATTGCACAAAATAGTGCGATGCGCAACACAAGGAGAGTGATAAACTGCACAAAACAGTGCGATTCGCAACACAAGGTGAGTGATATATTGCACAAAACAGTGCGATTCGCAACACAGCGCGGCTGATAAACTGCACATAATAGTGCGATGCGCAAAAAAACGCGAGTGATAAACTGCACAAAACAGGGCGATCCGGAAAACAGCGCGAGTATAAACTGCACAAAACAGTGTGATGTGCAAAATAGCACGAGTGTAAACTCTATAAAACAGTGCAACGCGCAAAATAGGGCGAGTGTAAACTGCACAAAACAGTACGATGCGCAAGAAAGCGCAAGTGATAAATTGCACAAAACAGTGCAATGCGCAACACAACGCGAGTGTAAACTGCACAAAACAATACGATGCGCAAAATAGCGCGAGAGGTAAACTGCATAAAACGGTGCGATACGCAACACAGCGCGAGTGTAAACTGCACAAAACAGTGCAATGCACAAAATGGCGCGAGTGTAGGCTGCACAAAACAGTGCGATGCGAAACATAGCACGTGTGTAAACTGGACAAAAAGGTTCGATGCACAAAATAGCGCGAGTGTAAACTGCACAAAACAGTGCGATGAACGCATCGAGTGATAAAATGCACAAAACAGTGCGATGGGCAAAATAGCGCGAGCGTAAACTGGACAAAACAGTGCAATGCGCAAAAGAGCACGAGTGATAAACTGCACAAAAACAGTACAATGCGCAAAAAAGCGCGAGCGATAAACTACATAAAATAGTTCGATATGCAACACAGCGCGAGTGTAAACTGCACAAAACAGAGCTTGCACAAAACAGCGCGAGTGATAAACTAGACAAAACAGTACGATGCGCAAAACAGCACGAGTGCAAACTGCACAAATCCGTGCGATGCGCAAAACAGCGTGAGTGATAAACTGCACGAAACAGTGCGATGCGCAAAACAGCGCGAGTGTAAACTGCACCAAAGCTGTGCGATGCGCAAAAGACCGCGAGTGTAAACTGCACAAAACAGTACGATGCGCAAAATAGTGCGAGTGTAAACTGCACAGAACAGTGCGATGCGCAAAATAGCGCAAGTGTAAACTGCACAAGACAGTGCGATGCGGAGAAGAGCGCGAGTGTAAACTGCACAACACAGTGCGATGCGCAAAAGAGCGCGAGTGTAAATTGCACAAAACAGTGCCATGCGCAACACAGCGCGAGTGTAAATTGCACAAAACTGTGCGATGCGCAACACACCGCGAGTGATAAACTGCACAAAACAGTGCGTGGCGCAAAACAGCGCGAGTGATAAACTGCCCAAAACAGTGCCACACGCAAAACAGCGCGCGTGTAAACTGCACAAAATAGTGCGATGCGCAAAATAGCGCGAGTGTAAACTCCACAAAACAGTGCGATGCACAAAATAGCGCGAGTGTAAACTGCACAACACAGTGCGACGCTCAAGAATGCGCGAGTGATAAACTGCACAAAACAGTGCGATGGGCAATAAAGGGTGAGTGATAAACTGCACAAAACAGTGCGATGCGCAACACAGCGTGAGTGTAAACTGCACAAAACAGTGCGACGCGCAAGACAACGCGAGTGACAAACTGCACAAAATAGTGCGATGCGCAAAAAAGCACGAGTGATAAACTGCACGAAACAGGGCAATCCGCAAAATAGCGCGAGTGTAAACTGCACAGAACAGTGCGTTGCGCAAAATAGCGCGAGTGTAAACTCCACAAAACAGTGCGATGCGCAACAGTGGGCGAGTGTAAACTGCACAAAACAGTGCGATGCGCAACACAGCGCGAGTGTAAACTGCACAAAACAGTGCGATGCGCAACACATCGCGAGTGATAAACTGCACAAGAACAGTGCGAGTGTAAACTGCACAAAATAGTGCGATGCGCAACACAGCGCGAGTGATAAACTGCAAAAAATAGTGCGATGCGCAACACAGCGCGAGTGTAAACTGCACAAAACAGTGCGATGCGCAAAATTGCGCGACTGTAAACTGCACAAGATAGTGCGATGCGCAAAAGGCGCATGTGATAAACTGCACAACACAGTGCGATGCACAAGAAAACGCGAGTGACGAACTGCACAACATAGTGCGATGCGCAACACAGCGCGAGTGTAAACTGCACAAAACAGTGCGATGCGCAACACATCGCGAGTGATAAACTGCACAGGAACAGTGCGAGGCGCAAAACAACGCGAGTGATAAACTGCACAAAACAGTGCGACGTGCAAAACAGCGCGAGTGTAAACTGCACAAAACAGCGCGATGAGCAAAATAGCGCCAGTGCAAACTCCACAAAACAGTGCGATGCGCAAAATAGCGCGAGTGTAAACTCCACAAAATGGTGCGATGCGCAAAATAGTGCGAGTGTAAACTGCATAAAACAGTGCGATGCGCAAGAAAGCGCGAGTGATAAATTGCATAAAACAGTGCGATGCGCAACACAGCGCGAGTGATAGACAGCACAAAACAGAGCGATACGCAAGACAGTGCGAGTGATAAACTGCACAAAACTGTGCGATGCGCAAAACAACGCGAGTGATAAACTGCGCAAAACAGGGCGATCCGGAAAACGGCGCGAGTGTAAACTGCACAAAACAGTGTGATGCACAAAATGGGGCGAGTGTAACTGCGCAAAATAGTGCGATGCGCAAGAAAGCGCGAGTGATAAATTGCACAAAACAGTGCGATGCGCAACACAGCGCGACTGATAAACTGCACAAAACAGTGCGATGCGCAACACTGTGCGAGTGTAAACTGCACAACACAGTGCGATGCGCAAGAAAGCGCGAGCGATAAACTGCACAAAAGAGTGCCATGCGCAACACATCGCGAGTGTAAGCTGGACAAAACAGTGCGATGCGCAACACAGCGCGAGTGATAAACTGTACAAAATAGTGCGATGCGCAAAACACCGCGAGTGATAAACTGCACAAAATAATGTCATGCGCAAAACAGCGAGAGTGTAAACTGGACAAAATAGTGCGATGCGAAACACTGTGCGAGTGTAAACTGCACAACACAGTGCGATGCGCAAGAAAGCGCGAGCGATGAACTGCACAAAAGCGTGCCATGCGCAACACAACGCGAGTGTAAGCTGGAAAAAACAGTGCGATGCGCAACACAGTGCGAGTGATAAACTGTACAAAATAGTGCGATGCGCAAAACACCGCGAGTGATAAACTGCACAAAACAGTGTCATGCGCAAAACAGCGAGAGTGTAAACTGCACAAAACAGTGCGATGCGCAAAATAGCACGAGTGCAAACTGTGCAAAACAGTGCAATGCGAAACATAGCGCGAGTGTAAATTGCACAAAACAGTACGATGCGCAAAATAGCGGGAGAGATAAGCTGCACAAAACAGTGTGATACGCCACACAGCGCGAGTGTAAACTGCACAAAACGGTGCGATGCGCAAAATAGCGCGAGTGTAGGCTGCACAGAATAGTGCTAAGCGAAACATAGCGCGAGTGTAAACTGTACAAAACGGTTCGATGCGCAAAATAGCGCAAGTCATAAACTGCACAAAACAGTGCGATACGCAACATAGCGCGAGTGTAAACTGTACAAAACAGTGCGATGAGCACATCGAGTGATAAAATATACAAAACAGTGCGATGCGCAAAATAGCGTGAGCGTAAACTGCACAAAACAATGCGATGTGCAAAACAGCACGAGTCTAACTTGCACAAAACAATGCAATGCGCAAAAGAGCACGAGTGATAAACTGCACAAAAACAGCGCAATGCACAAGAAAGCGCGAGCGATAAACTACACAAAATAGTTTGATATGCAACACAGCGCGAGTGTAAATTGCACAAAACAGTGCGATGCACAAAACAACGCGAGTGGTAAACTAGACAAAACAGAGCGAGTGATAAACTGCACGAAATAGTGCGATGCGGAAAACAGCGCGAGTGTAAACTGCACAAAACAGTGCGATGCCCAAATGAGCGCGAGTGTAAACTGCACAAGACAATGCAATGCGGAAAAGAGGGCGAGTGTAAACTGCAAAACACAGTACGATGCGCAAAAGAGCGCCAGTGTAAACTGCACAAAACAGTGCGAGGCGCAAAACAGCGCGAGTGATAAACGGCCCAAAACAGTGCGACGCGCAAAACAACGCGAGTGTAAACTGCACAAAATAGTGCGATGCGTAAAATAGCGCGAGTGTAAACTGCACAAAACAGTGCGACGCGCAAGAAAGCGCGAGTGATAAATTGCACAAAACAGTGCGATGGGCAACACAGCGCGAGTGATAAACTGCACAAAACAGTGCGATGCGCAACACAGTGCGAGTGATGAACTGCTTAAAACTGTGCGATCCGTAACACAGCGCGAGTGTAAACTGCACAAAACAGTGCGATGCGCAAAATTGCACGACTGTAAGCTGCAGAAGACAGTGCGATGCGCAAAAGGCGCGTGTGATAAACTGCACAACACAGTGCGATGCACAAGAAAACGCGAGTGATGAATTGCACAACACAGTGCGATGCGCAACACAGCGCGAGTGTAAACTGCATAAAACAGTGCGATGCGCAACACATCGCGAGTGATAAACTGCACAAGAACAGTGCGAGGCGCAAAACAGCGTGAGTGATAAACTGCACAAAACAGGGCGACGCGCAAAACAGCGCGAGTGTAAACTGCACAAAACAGCACGATGCGCAAAATAGCGCAAGTTCAAACTCCACAAAACAGTGCAATGCGCAAAATAGCGCGAGTGGAAACTCCACAAAAGGGTGCGATGCGCAAAATAGTGCGAGTGTAAACTGCATAAAACGGTGCGATGCGCAAGAAAGCGCGAGTGATAAATTGCATAAAACAGTGCGATGCGCAACACAGCGCGAGTGATAAACAGCACAAAACTTGAGTGATGCGCAAGACAGCGCGAGTGATAAACTGCACAAAACGGTGCGATGCGCAAAACAACGCGAGTGATAAACTGCGCAAAACAGGGCGATCCGGAAAACGGCGCGAGTGTAAACTGCACAAAACAGTGTGATGCACAAAATGGGGCGAGTTTAAACTGCGGAAAATAGTGCGATGCGCAAGAAAGCGCGAGTGATAAATTGCCCAAAATAGTGCGATGCGCAACACAGCGCGAGTGATAAACTGCACAAAACAGTGCGATGCGCTACACTGTGCGAGTGTAAACTGCACAACACAGTGCGATGCGCAAGAAAGCGCGAGCGATGAACTGCACAAAAGAGTGCCATGCGCAACACAACGCGAGCGTAAGCTGGACAAAACAGTGCGATGCGCAACACAGCGCGAGTGATAAACTGTACAAAATAGTGCGATGCGCAAAACACCGCGAGTGATAAACTGCACAAAACAGTGTCATGCGCAAAACAGCGAGAGTGTAAACTGCACAAAACAGTGCGATGCGCAAAATAGCACGAGTGCAAACTGCGCAAAGCAGTGCAATGCGAAACATAGCGCGAGTGTAAATTGCACAAAACAGTACGATGCGCAAAATAGCGGGAGAGATAAACTGCACAAAAAGTGCGATACGCAACACAACACGAGTGTAAACTGCACAAAACGGTGCGATGCGCAAAAAAGCGCGAGTGTAGGCTGCAGAGAATAGTGCGATGCGAAACATAGCGCGAGTGTAAACTGTACAAAACGGTTCGATGCGCAAAATAGCGCAAGAGATAAACTGCACAAAACAGTGCGATGCGCAACATAGCGCGAGTGTAAACTGTACAAAACAGTGCGATGAGCGCATCGAGTGATAAAATATACAAAACAGTGCGATGCGCAAAATAGCGTGAGCGTAAACTGCACAAGACAGTGCGATGCGCAAAACAGCACGAGTCTAACTTGCACAAAACAATGTAATGCGCAAAAGAGCACGAGTGATAAACTGCACAAAAACAGCGCAATGCGCAAGAAAGCGCAAGCGATAAACTACACAAAATAGTTCGATACGCAACACAGCGCGAGTGTAAACTGCACAAAACAGTGCGATGCACAAAACAACGCGAGTGATAAACTAGACAAAACAGAGCGAGTGATAAACTGCACGAAATAGTGCGATGCGGAAAACAGCGCGAGTGTAAACTGCACAAAACAGTGCGATGCCCAAATGAGCGCGAGTGTAAACTGCACAAGACAATGCAATGCGGAAAAGAGCGCGAGTGTAAACTGCAAAACACAGTACGATGCGCGAAAGAGCGCCAGTGTAAACTGCACAAGACAGTGCGAGGCGCAAAACAGCGCGAGTGATAAACGGCCCAAAACAGTGCGACGCGCAAAACAGCGCGAGTGTAAACTGCACAAAACAGTGCGATGCGCAAAATAGTGCGATGCGTAAAATAGCGCGAGTGTAAACTGCACAAAACAGTGCGACGCGCAAGAAAGCGCGAGTGATAAAGTGCACAAAACAGTGCGATGGGCAACACAGCGCGAGTGATAAACTGCACAAAACAGTGCGATGCGCAACACAGTGCGAGTGATAAACTGCACAAAACTGTGCGATCCGCAACACAGCGCGAGTGTAAACTGCACAAAACAGTCCGATGCGCAAAATTGCGCGACAGTAAACTGCACAAGACAGTGCGATGCGCAAAAGGCGCGTGTGATAAACTGCACAACACAGTGCGATGCACAAGAAAACGCGAGTGATGAACTGCACAACACAGTGCGATGCGCAACACAGCGCGAGTGTAAACTGCACAAAACAGTGCGATGCGCAACACATCGCGAGTGATAAACTGCACAAGAACAGTGCGAGGCGCAAAACAGCGCGAGTGATAAACTGCACAAAACAGGGCGACGCGCAAAACAGCGCGAGTGTAAACTGCACAAAACAGCGCGATGCGCAAAATAGCGCGAGTGCAAACTCCACAAAACAGTGCGATGCGCAAAATAGCGCGAGTGTGAACTCCACAAAACGGTGCGATGCGCAAAATAGTGCGAGTGTAAACTGCATAAAACGGTGCGATGCGCAAGAAAGCGCGAGTGATAAATTGCATAAAACAGTGCGATGCGCAACACAGCGCGAGTGATAAACAGCACAAAACAGAGCGATGCGCAACACAGCGCGAGTGGTAAACTGCACAAAACAGTGCGATGCGCAAAACAACGCGAGTGATAAACTGCGCAAAACAGGGCGATCCGGAAAACGACGCGAGTGTAAACTGCACAAAACAGTGTGATGCACAAAATAGGGCGAGTGTAAACTGCGCAAAATAGTGCGATGCGCAAGAAAGCGCGAGTGATAAATTGCACAAAACAGTGCGATGCGCAACACAGCGCGAGTGATAAACTGCACAAAATAGTGCGATGCGCTACACTATGCGAGTGTAAACTGCACAACATAGTGCGATGCGCAAGAAAGCGCGAGCGATGAACTGCACAAAAGAGTGCCATGCGCAACACAACGCGAGCGTAAGCTGGACAAAACAGTGCAATGCGCAACACAGCGCGAGTGATAAACTGTACAAAATAGTGCGATGCGCAAAACCCCGCGAGTGATAAACTGCACAAAACAGTGTCATGCGCAAAACAGAGAGTGTAAACTGCACAAAATAGTGCTATGCGCAAAATAGCACGAGTGCAAACTGCGCAAAACAGTGCAATGCGAAACACAGCGCGACTGTAAATTGCACAAAACAGTACGATGCGCAAAATAGCGGGAGAGATAAACTGCACAAAACGGTGCGATACGCAACACAGCGCGAGTGTAAACTGCACAAAACGGTGCGATGCGCAAAATAGCGCGAGTGTAGGCTGCAGAGAATAGTGCGATGCGAAACATAGCGCGAGTGTAAACTGTACAAAACAGTGCGATGAGCGCATCGAGTGATAAAATATACAAAACAGTGCAATGCGCAAAATAGCGTGAGCATAAACTGCACAAAACAATGCGATGCGCAAAACAGCACGAGTATAACTTGCACAAAACAATGCAATGCGCAAAAGAGCACGAGTGATAAACTGCACAAAAACAGCGCAATGCGCAAGAAAGCCCGAGCGATAAACTACACAAAATAGTTCGATACTCAACACAGCGCGAGTGTAAACTGCACAAAACAGTGCGATGCACAAAACAACGCGAGTGATAAACTAGACAAAACAGAGCGAGTGATAAACTGCACGAAATAGTGCGATGCGGAAAACAGCGCGAGTGTAAACTACACAAAACAGTGCGATGCCCAAATGAGCGCGAGTGTAAACTGCACAAGACAATGCAATGCGGAAAAGAGGGCGAGTGTAAACTGTAAAACACAGTACGATGCGCGAAGGAGCGCCAGTGTAAACTGCACAAAATAGTGCGAGGCGCAAAACAGCGCGAGTGATAAACGGCCTAAAACAGTGCGACGCGCAAAACAACGCGAGTGTAAACTGCACAAAACAGTGCGATGCGCAAAAAAGTGCGATGCGTAAAATAGCGCGAGTGTAAACTACACAAAACAGTGCGACGCGCAAGAAAGCGCGAGTGATAAATTGCACAAAACAGTGCGATGGGCAACACAGCGCGAGTGATAAACTGCACAAAATAGTGCGATGCGCAACACAGTGCGAGTGATAAACTGCACAAAACTGTGCGATCCGCAACACAGCGCGATTGTAAACTGCACAAAACAGTGCGATGCACAAAATAGCGCGAGTGTAAACTCCACAAAACAGTGCGATCCGCAAAATAGGGGTAGTGTAAACTGCACAAAACAGTGCGATGCGCATGAAAGTGCGAGTGATAAATTGCACAAAACAGTGCGATGCGCTACACAGCGCGAGTGATAAACTGCACACAACAGTGCGATGCGCAGCACAGCGCGAGTGTAAACTGCACAAAACAGTGCGATGCGCAAAATAGCGCGAGTGTAAGCTGGACACGACAGTACGATGCGCAAAAGGCACGTGTGATAAACTGCATAACACAGTGCGATGCGCAAGAAAGCGCGAGTGATGAACTGTGCAAAACAGCGCGAGTGTAAACTGCACAAAACAGTGCAATGCGCAAAAGAGCGCCAGTGTAAACTCCACAAAACAGTGCGAGGCTCAAAATAGCGCGTTGTATAAACTCCACAAAACAGTGTGAACGCGCAAAATAGCGCGAGTGTAAACTGCACAAAACAGTGCGATGCGCAAGAAAGCGTAAGTGATAAATTGCACAAACAGTGCGACCGCAACACAGCGAGAGTGATAAACTGCACAAAACAGTGCGAATGTAAACTGCACGAAACAGTGCGATGCGCAACAAGCGCGAGTAATAAACTGCCCAAAACAAGGCGATGAACAAAAACTGCGCGAGTGATAAACTGCACAAAACAGGGTGATCCGCAAAATGCCGCGAGTGTAAACTGCACAAAACAGTGAGATGCACAAAATAGGGCAAGTGTAAACTGCACAAAACAGTGCGAGGCGCAAGAAAGCGCGAGTGATAAATTGCACAAAACAGTGCAATACGAAACACAGCCCGAGTGCTAAACTGCACAAAACAGTGCGATGCGCCACACTGCGCGAGTGTAAACTGCACAAAACAGTGCGATCCGCAAAATAGCGCGAGTGCAAACTGCACGAGACAGTGCGATGCGAAAAAGAGCGCGAGTGTAAACTGCACCACACAGTGCGATACGCAAAAGATCGCGAGTGCAAACTGCACAAAATAGTGCCATCCGCAACACAGCGCGAGTGTAAACTACACAAAATAGTGCGATGCGCAACACAGTGCGAGTGATATACTGCACAAAACAGTGCGTTGCGCAAGACAGTGCGAGTGATAAACTGCACAAAACAGGGCGATACGGAAAACAGTGTGAGTGTAAACTGCACAAAACTGTGCGATGTGCAAAATACTGCGAGTGTAAACTGCACAAGACAGTGCGCTCCGCAAAAGGCGCGTGTGATAAACTGCAAAACACAGTGCGATGCGCAAGAAAGCGCGAGTGATGAACTGCACAAAACAGTGCGATGCGCAACACAGCACGAGTGATAAACTGCACAAAATAGTGCGATGCGCAAAACACCGCTAGTGATAAACTGCACAAAACAGTGTGATGCGCAAAATAGTGCGACGCGCAACACAACGCGAGTGATAAATTGCACAAAACAGTGCGACGCGCAAAACAGCGCGAGTGATAAACTGCACAAAACAAGGTGATATACAAAACAACGCGCGTAAACTGCACAAAACAGTGCAATGCGCAAAATAGCGCGAGTTTAAACTCCACAAAAAATGCGATGCAAAAAATATCGCGACTGTGAACTGCATAAAACAGTGCGATGCGCAAGAAAGCACGAGTGATAAATTGCACAAAACAGCGCGATGCGCAACACAGCGCGAGTGATAAACTGCATAAAACTGTGTGATGCGCTCCACAGCGCGAGTGTAAACTACACAAAACAGTGCGATGCGCAAAATAGTGCGAGTATAAACTGCACAAGACAGTGCGCTTCGCAAAAGGCGCGTGTGATAAATTGGAAAACACAGTGCGATGTGCAAGAAAGCGCGAGTGATGAACTGCACAAAACAGTGCGATGCGCAACACAGCGCGAGTGTAAACTACACAAAACAGTGCGATGCGCAACACAGCGCGAGTGATAAACTGCACAAAACAGTGCGACGTGCAAAACAACGCGAGTGATAAACTGCACAAAACAGCGGGATGCGCAAAACAGCGAGAGTGTAAACTGCATAAAACAGTGCGATGCGCAAAATAGCGCGAGTGTACACTGCCCAAAACAGTGCGATGCGCAAAATAGCGCGAGTGTAAACTGCCCAAAACAGTGCGATGTGAAACATAGCGCGAGTGTAAACTGCACAAAATAGTACGATGCGCAAAATAGCGTGAGAGATAAACTGCACAAAACTGTGCGATGCGCAACACAGCGCGAGTGTAAACTACACAAAACAGTGCGATGCGCAAAATAGCGCGAGTGTAAGTTGCCCAAAACAGTGCGATGCACAAAATAGCACGAGTGTAAACTGCACAAAACAGTGCGATGCGCAAGAAAGCGTGAGTGATAAAGCGCACAAAACAGTGCGATGCGCAACACAGCGCGAGGGAGAAACTGCACAAAACAGTGCGATGCGCAACACAGCGCGAGTGATAAACTGCACAAAACACTGCGATACGCAATACAGCGCGTACGTAAACTGCACAAAACAGTGCGATGCGCAACACAGTACGAGTGATAAAGTCCACAAAACAGGGCGATACGCAAAATAGCGCGAGTGTAAACTCCACAAAATAGTGCGATGCGCAAAATAGCGCGAGTGCAAACTGCACAAAACAGTGCGAGTAATGAACTGCACAAAACAGTGCGATGCGCAACACAGCGCGAGTGTAAACTGCACATAACAATGCGTTGCGCAACACAGCACGAGTGATAAACTGCACAAAACAGGGCGATACGCAAAAGAGCGCGAGTGTAAACTGCACAAAACAGTGCGACGCGCAAAATAGCGCGAGTGTAAACTCCACAAAACAATGCGATGCACAAAATAGCGCGACTGTAAACTGCACAAAACAGTGCGATGTGCAACACAACGCTAGTGATAAACTGCATAAAACAGTGTGATGCGCAAAACAACGCGAGTGATAAACTGCACAAAACAGTGTGATGCGCAAAACAGCGAGAGTGTAAACTGCTCAAAACAGTGCGATGCGCAACACAGTGGGAGTGTAAACTGCACAAAACAGTGCGATGCGCAACACAGCGCGAGTGATAAACTGCACAAAACAGTGTGATGCGCAAAACAGCGAGAGTGTAAACTGCTCAAAACAGTGCGATGCGCAAAATAGCGCGAGTGTAAACTGCCCAAAATAGTGCGATGCGCAAAATAGTGCGAGTGTAAACTGCCCAAAACAGTGCGATGCGAAACATAGCGAGTATAAACTGCACAAAATAGTACGATGCGCAAAATAGCAAGAGAGATAAACTGCACAAAACTGTGCGATGCGCAACACAACGTGAATGTAAACTACACAAAACAGTGCGATGCGCAAAATAGCGCGATTGTAAGTTGCCCAAAACAGTGCGATGCACAAAATAGCGCGAGTGTAAACTGCACAAAATAGTGCGATTGTAAGTTGCCCAAAACAGTGCGATGCACAAAATAGCGCGAGTGTAAACTGCACAAAATAGTGCGATGCGGAAGAAAGCGCGAGTGTAAACTGCACAAGACAGTGCGATGCGAAAAGGAGCGCGAGTGTAAACTGCACAACATAGTGCGTTACGCAAAAGAGCGCGAGTGTAAACAGCACAAAACAGTGCAATGCACAACACAGCGCGAGTGTAAACTGCACAAAATAGTGCGATGCGCAACACAACGCGAGTGATAAATTGCACAAAACAGTGCGACGCGCAAAACAGCGCGAGTGATAAACTGCACAAAACAAGGCGATATGCAAAACAGCGCGAGCGTAAACTGCACAAAACAGTGCAATGCGCAAAATAGCGCGAGTTTAAACTCCACAAAACAATGCGATGCAAAAAATATCGCGACTGTGAACTGCATAAAACAGTGCGATGCGCAAGAAAGCGCGAGTGATAAATTGCACAAAACAGTGCGATGCGCAACACAGCGCGAGTGATAAACTGCATAAAACTGTGTGATGCGCTCCACAGCGCGAGTGTAAACTGCACAAAACAGTGCGATGCGCATAATAGTGCGAGTATAAACTGCACAAGACAGTGCGCTTCGCAAAAGGCGCGTGTGATAAATTGGAAAACACAGTGCGATGTGCAAGAAAGCGCGAGTGATGAACTGGACAAAACAGTGCGATGCGCAACACAGCGCGAGTGTAAACTGCACAAAACAGTGCGATGCGCAACACAGCGCGAGTGATAGACTGCACAAAACAGTGCGACGTGCAAAACAACGCGAGTGATAAACTGCACAAAACAGTGGGATGCGCAAAACAGCGAGAGTGTAAACTGCACAAAACAGTGCGATGCGCAAAATAGCGCGAGTGTACACTGCCCAAAACAGTGCGATGCGCAAAATAGCGCGAGTGTAAACTGCCCAAAATAGTGCGATGTGAAACATAGCGCGAGTGTAAACTGCACAAAATAGTACGATGCGCAAAATAGCGTGAGAGATAAACTGCACAAAACTGTGCGATGCGCAACACAGCGCGAGTGTAGACTACACAAAACAGTGTGATGCGCAAAATAGCGCGAGTGTAAGTTGCCCAAAACAGTGCGATGCACAAAATAGCACGAGTGTAAACTGCACAAAACAGTGCGATGCGCAAGAAAGCGTGAGTGATAAAGCGCACAAAACAGTGCGATGCGCAACACAACGCGAGGGGGAAACTGCACAAAACAGTGCGATGCGCAACACAGCGCGAGTGATAAACTGCACAAAACACTGCGATACGCAACACAGCGCGTACGTAAACTACACAAAACAGTGCGATGCGCAACACAGTACGAGTGATAAAGTCCACAAAAGGGCGATACGCAAAATAGCGCGAGTGTAAAACTCCATAAATAGTGCGATGCGCAAAATAGCGCGAGTGCAAACTGCACAAAACAGTGCGAGTAATGAACTGCACAAAACAGTCCGATGCGCAACACAGCGCGAGTGTAAACTGCACATAACAATGCGTTGCGCAACACAGCGTGAGTGATAAACTGCACAAAACAGGGCGATACGCAAAACAGCGCGAGTGTAAACTGCACAAAACAGTGCGACGCGCAAAATAGCGCGAGTGTAAACTCCACAAAACAATGCGATGCACAAAATAGCGCGACTGTAAACTGCACAAAACAGTGCGATGTGCAAAACAGCGCTAGTGATAAACTGCATAAAACAGTGTGATGCGCAAAACAACGCGAGTGATAAACTGCACAAAACAGTGTGATGCGCAAAACAGCGAGAGCGTAAACTGCACAAAACAGTGCGATGCGCAAAATAGCGCGAGTGTAAACTGCCCAAAATAGTGCGATGCGCAAAATAGCGCGAGTGTAAACTGCCCAAAACAGTGCGATGCGAAACATAGCGAGTATAAATTGCACAAAATAGTACGATGCGCAAAATAGCAAGAGAGATAAACTGCACAAAACTGTGCGATGCGCAACACAACGCAAGTGTAAACTTCACAAAATAGTGCCATGCGCAAAATAGCGCGATTGTAAGTTTCCCAAAACAGTGCGATGCACAAAATAGCGCTAGCGTAAACTGCACAAAACAGTGCGATGCGCAAGAAAGCGCGAGTGTAAACTGCACAAGACAGTGCGATGTGAAAAAGAGCGCGAGTGTAAACTGCACAACACAGTGCGATACGCAAAAGAGTGCGAGTGTAAACTGCACAAAACAGTGCAATGCGCAACACAGCGCGAGTGTAAACTGCACAAAACAGTGCGATGTGCAACACAGCGTGAGTGATAAATTGCACAAAACAGTGCGACGCGCAAAACTGCGCGAGTGATAAACTGCACAAAATAGGGCGATATGCAAAACAGCCCGAGTGTAAACTGCACAGAACAGTGCAATGCGGAAAATAGCGCGAGTGTAAACTCCACAAAACAATGCGATGCACAAAATATCGCGACTGTGAACTGCACAAAACAGTGCGATGCGCAAGAAAGCGCGAGTGATAAATTGCACAAAACAGTGCGATGCGCAACACAGCGCGAGCGTAAAATGCAAAAAACAGTGCGATGCGCAACACAGCGCGAGTGATAAAGTCCACAAAACAGGGCGATACGCAAAATAGCGCGAGTGTAAACTCCACAAAATAGTGCGATGCGCAAAATAGCGCGAGTGTAAACTGCACAAAACCGTGCGACGCGCAACACATCGCGAGTAATGAACTGCACAAAACAGTGCGATGCGCAACACAGTGCGAGTGTAAACTGCACATAACAATGCGTTGCGCAACACAGCGCGAGTGATAAACTGCAGAAAACAAGGTGATACGCAAAACAGCGCGAGTGTAAACTGCACAAAACAGTGCGACGCGCAAAATAGCGCGAGTGTAAACTCCACAAAACAATGCGATGCACAAAATAGCGCGACTGTAAACTGCACAAAACAGTGCGATGCGCAAGAAAGCGCGAGTGATAAATTGCACAAAACAGTGCGATGCGCAACACAGCGCGAGTGATAAACTGCACAAAACAGTGCGATGCGCAACACAGCGCGAGTGTAAACTGCACAAAACAGTGCGATGCGCAAAATAGTGCGAGTGTAAACTGCACAAGACAGTGCGCTCCGCAAAAGGCGCGTGTGATAAACTGCACAACACAGTGCGATGTGCAAGAAAGCGCGAGTGATGAACTGCACAAAACAGTGCGATGCGCAACACAGCGCGAGTGTAAACTGCACAAAACAGTGCGATGCGCAACACAGCGCGAGTGATAAACTGCACAAAATAGTGCGATGCGCAAAACAACGCGAGTGATAAACTGCACAAAACAGTGGGATGCGCAAAACAGCGAGAGTGTAAACTGCACAAAACAGTGCGATGCGCAAAATAGCGCGAGTGTAAACTGCCCAAAACAGTGTGATGCGCAAAATAGCGCGAGTGTAAACTACGCAAAATACTGCGATGCGAAACATAGCGTGAGTGTAAACTGCATAAAATAGTACGATGCACAAAATAGCGCGAGTGATAAACTGCACAAAACTGTGCGATGCGCAACACAGCGCGAGTGTAAACTACACAAAACAGTGCGATGCGCAAAATAGCGCGAGTGTAAGCTGCCCAAAACAGTGCGATGCACAAAATAGCGCGAGTGTAAACTGCACAAAACAGTGCGATGCGCAAGAAAGCGCGAGTGATAAAGCGCACAAAACAGAGCGATGCGCAACACAGCGTGATGGATAAACTGCACAAAATAGTGCGATGCGCAACACAGTGCGAGTGATAAACTGCACAAAACACTGCGATACGCAACACAGCGCGAGCGTAAACTGCACAAAACAGTGCGATGCGCAACACAGCGCGAGTGATAAAGTCCACAAAATAGGGCGATACGCAAAATAGCGCGAGTGTAAACTCCACAAAACAGTGCGATGCGCAAAATAGTGCGAGTGTAAACTTCACAAAACAGTGCGATGCGCAACACAGCGCGAGTGATGAACTGCACAAAACAGTGCGATGCGCAACACAGCGCGAGTGTAAATTGCACAAAACAATGCGATGCGCAACACAGCGCGAGTGATAAACTGCACAAAAGAGTGCGATTCGCAAAACAACGCGAGTGATGAACAGCACAAAGTAGTGTGTTGCGCAAAACAGCGAGAGTGTAAACTGCACAAAACAGTGTGATGCGCAAAATAGCGCGAGTGTAAACTGCCCAAAACAGTGCGATGCGAAACATAGCGCGAGTGTAAACTGCACAAAACAGTACGATGCGCAAAATAGCGCGAGAGATAAACTGCACAAAACAGTGCGATACGCAACACAGCGCGAGTGTAAACTGCACAAAACTGTGCGATGCGCAAAATAGCGCGAGTGTAGGCTGCACAAAATAGTGCGATGCGAAACATAGCGCGAGTGTAAACTGCACAAAACGGTTCGATGCGCAAAATAGCGCGAGAGATAAACTGCACAAAACAGTGCGATGCGCAACGTAGCGCGAGTGTAAACTGCACAAAACAGTGCGATGAGCGCATCGAGTGACAAAATGCACAAAACAGTGTGATGCGCAAAATAGCGCGAGCGTAAACTGCACAAAACAGTGCGATGCGCAAAATAGCACGAGTGTAACTTGCACAAAACAATCCAATGCGCAAAAGAGCGCGAGTGATAAACTACACAAAAACAGTGCATTGCGCAAGAAAGCGCGAGCGATAAACTACACAAAATAGTTCGATACGCAACACAGCGCGAGTATAAACTGCACAAAACAGTGCGATGCACAAAACAGTGCGATGCGTAAAACAGCGCGAGTGCAAACTGCACAAAACCGGGCGATGCGCAAAACAGCGCGAGTGATAAACTGCACGAAACAGTGCGATGCGCAAAACAGCGCGAGTATTAACTGCACCAAAGAGTGCGATGCGCAAAAGAGCGCGAGTGTAAACTGCACAAAACAGTGCGATGCGCAAAATAGCGCGAGTGTAAACTGCACAAGACAGTGCGATACGCAAAGGAGCGCGAGTGTAAACTGCACAACACAGTGCGATGCGCAAAAGAGCGCGAATGTAAACTACACAAAACAGTGCGAGTGATATACTGCACAAAATAGTGCGAGTGATATACTGCACAAAACAGTGCGACGCGCAAAACAGCGCGAGTGTAAACTGCACAAAACAGTGCGATGCGCAAAATAGCTCGAGTGTAAACTCCACAAAACAGTGCGATGCACAAAATAGCGCGAGTTTAAACCCCACAAAAGAGTGCGATGCGCAAAATGGCGCGAGTGTAAACTTCACAAAACAGTGCGTTGCGCAAGAAAGCGCAAGTGATAAATTGCACAAAACAGTGCGATGCGCAACACAGCGCGAGTGATAAACTGCACAAAACAGTCGATGCGCGACACAGCGCGAGTGATAAACTGCACAAAACAGTGCGATGCGCAACACAGCGCGAGTGTAAACTCCACAAAACAGTGCGATGTGCAAAATAGCGCGTGTGTAAACTCCACAAAACTGTGCGATGCGCAAAATACCGGGAGTGTAAACTGCACAAAACAATGCGATGCGCAAGAAAGCACGAGTGATATATTGCACAAAACAGTGCGATGCGCAACACAGCGCGAGTGATAAACTGCACAAAACAGTGCGATGCGCAACACAGCGCGAGTGTAAAGTGCACAAAACAGTGCGATGCACAACACAGCGCGAGCCATAAACTGCACAAAACGGTGCGATGCGCAACACAGCGCGAGTGTAAACTTCACAAAACATTGCGATGCGCAAAATAGCACGAGTGTAAACTCCACAAAACAGTGCGATGTGCACAATAGCGCGAGTGTAAACTCCACAAAACTGTGCGATGCGCAAAATACCGGGAGTGTAAACTGCACAAAACAATGCGATGCGCAAGAAAGCACGAGTGATAAATTGCACAAAACAGTGCGATGCACAACACAGCGCGAGTGATAAACTGGACAAAACAGTGCGATGCGCAACACAGCGCGAGTGTAAATTGCACAAAACTGTGCGATGCGCAACACAGTGCGAGTGATAAACTGCACAAAACAGTGCGATGCACAAAACAGCGCGAGTGATAAACTGCACAAAATAGGGTGATCCGCAAAACAGCGCGAGTGTAAACTTCACAAAATAGTGCGATGCGCAAAATAGCGCGAGTGTAAACTCCACAAAACAATGCGATGCACAAAATAGCGTGACTGTAAACTGTATAAAACAGTGCGATGCATAAGAAAGCGCGAGTGATAAGTTGCACAAAACAGTGCGATGCGCAACACAGCGCGAGTGATAAACTGCACAAAACAGTCGATGCGAGACACAGCGCGAGTGAAAAACTGCACAAAACAGTGCGATGCGCAACACAGCGCGAGTGTAAACTCCACAAAACAGTGCGATGTGCAAAATAGCGCGAGTGTAAACTCCACAAAACTGTGCGATGCGCAAAATACCGGGAGTGTAAACTGCACAAAACAATGCGATGCGCAACAAAAGCACGAGTGATATATTGCACAAAACAGTGCGATGCGCAACACAGCGCGAGTGATAAACTGCACAAAACAGTGCGATGCGCAACATAGCGCGAGTGTAAAGTGCACAAAACAGTGCGATGCACAACACAGCGCGAGTGATAAACTGCACAAAACGGTGCGATGCGCAACACAGCGCGAGTGTAAGCTTCACAAAACAGTGCGATGCGCAAAATAGCACGAGTGTAAACTCCACAAAATAGTGCGATGTGCACAATAGCGCGAGTGTAAACTCCACAAAACTGTGCGATGCGCAAAATACCGGGAGTGTAAACTGCACAAAACAATGCGATGCGCAAGAAAGCACGAGTGATGAACTGCACAAAACAGTGCCATGTGCAACACAGCGCGAGTGTAAACTGCACAAAACAATGCGATGCGCAACACATCGCGAGTGATAAACTGCACAAAAGAGCGTGATTCGCAAAATAACGCGAGTGATGAACTGCACAAAGTAGTGTATTGCGCAAAACAGCGAGAGTGTAAACTGCACAAAACAGCGTGATGCGCAAAATAGCGCGAGTGTAAACTGCCCAAAACAATGCGATGCGAAACATAGCGCGACTGTAAACTGCACAAAACAGTACGATGCGCAAAATAGCGCGAGAGATAAACTGCACAAAACAGTGCGATACGCAACACAGCGCGAGTGTAAACTGCACAAAACTGTGCGATGCGCAAAATAGCGCAAGTGTAGGCTACACAAAATAGTGCGATACAAAACATAGCGCGATTGTAAACTGCACAAAACGGTTCGATGCGCAAAATAGCGCGAGAGATAAACTGCACAAAACAGTGTGATGCGCAACGTAGCGCGAGTGTAAACTGCACAAAACAGTGCGATGCGCAACGTAGCGCGAGTGTAAACTGCATAAAATAGTGCGATGAGCGCATCGAGTGATAAAATGCACAAAACAGTGTGACGCACAAAATAGCGCGAGCGTAAACTGCACAAAACAGTGCGATGCGCAAAATAGCACGAGTGTAACTTGCACAAAACAATGCAATGCGCAAAAGAGCGTGAGTGATAAACTACACAAAAATAGTGCATTGCGCAAGAAAGCGCGAGCGATAAACTACACAAAATAGTTCGATACGCAACACAGCGCGAGTGTAAACTGCACAAAACAGTGCGATGCACAAAACAGCGCGAGTGATAAGCTACACAAAACAGTGCGATGCGCAAAACAGCGCGAGTGCAAACTGCACAAAACCGGGCGATGCGCAAAACAGCGCGAGTGATAAACTGCACGAAACAGTGCGATGCGCAAAACGGCGCGAGTATTAATTGCACCAAAGAATGCGATGCGCAAAAGAGCGCGAGTGTAAACTCCACAAAACAGTGCGATGCGCAAAATAGGGCGAGTGTAAACTGCACCAGACAGTGCGATGCGCAAAAGAGCGCGAGTGTAAACTGCACAACACAGTGCGATGCGCAAAAGAGCGTGTATGTAAACTGCACAAAACAGTGCAATGCGCAACACAGCGCGAGTGTAAACTGCACAAAACAGTGCGATGCGCAACACAGTGCGAGTAATAAACTGCACAAAACAGTGCGAGTGATATACTGCACAAAACAGTTCGACGCGCAAAACAGCGCGAGTTTAAATTGCAGAAAACAGTGCGATGCGCAAAATAGCGCGATTGTAAACTCCACAAAACAGTGCGATGCGCAAAATAACGTGAGTGTAAACTGCACAAAACAGTGTGATGTGCAAGAAAGCGCAAGTAATAAATTTCACAAAATAGTGCAATGCGCAACACAGCTGTAGACACCCCATTTTTGACCGTCCTGAAGACTTCGACGTCACCGTTTGAAAACCCGGTGATCATCCTTGTTTGCGTTCGTTTGGAGTTCCCGAGGTCTCGGCTACGCGCCTTGCCTCAGAATCTCCGAACTCGGCTGTTCCGTGTTTGGTTTTGGCACCAAACACTTGTGTTTGCCTTGAAGGGCAGGGAATGGCTTGTTGGCCAACCCCACACTCCACCGGCTGCCGCCACCCATCATCGGCCATTTTTGGGTGCCACCGGCAGTGGTTTCTTAAAACCAATGGCCGGTCGGCACTATCTTTTGGCGATCAGCACTTTGTGTGGCCGACGACCTCTTTTGCCAGCCGACCTGCACCCTTTGCACCCCTCAGGTATGGTGCATGCCAGCTGTGCCAGCTGGAATGCACCATCACTCCTTCCTATGCACGGGGATGACCCCTTTGCATCCTTGACCCCTTTTTCCCTTCTAAAAGAATGACCCCTTTGGCCAAGCTTCTTGGAGAAGCTTGGCCAGCTGTATTGGCTTCCTCTAGAAGCCTTGCCCCTCCCATGAACCTCCTGGCCCCCTTGACCCTTTCTCTTTAACTTAGCCATTAAGTTTCTTGGCTTTGCTTGGCCTATATAAGCACCATTCCTCCCCTTTGCTTAGAGGTTAGCCATTTTTGGAAAGAAAACCAGAGCTCATATATATCTATATATTTGCCATATATCTCCTCTCTCTAGATTTTTCCCTCTCTCTCCTCTTGTGTGTGTGTTTTTAGGCCTAAAAGTGCATTTTGACCTTACTTTTGCACTAATACACACACCATTACACCTTGCTCCGAGATTGAGAGGCTTGGAGGGTTGATTCTTGAGCTTTTGGACTGATTTTGATCAATAGAGGGTGGCTGGATCATCTCTTCTTCAAGGGTTCTTCAAGGGTAATCACTTTGCTTTAGTTTCCCCAAATTTGCACTAGATTTCTACCTATCTTGCATGCTGATTTAGGCTTTGTGTATAACATAAAAAAAGCTTATATTTCCATGCTTTAGAACTTTCATTAAGGGTGCTTTGTGGTTTGAGTTCAAACTCACCCTCTTAGGCCTTACTTGGCCTTTTTGATGCTTTCTTTGTGAGGCTTTGTTTGCTTGAGTGTTTTAGTCTTCTCACCACTGAAAACCAGTGGATTTTCAGTGGTGAGGAAGGTGGTTTGAAGTCTTGTATAGGGGAGGGACACCCCTCTCCCTTCATTGCCTCATTTCCTTGTCTTTTGGCTTAAAGGGCAACATGCATGCTTGATTAATTTTGGCCCTATTTCAGAGGTTTTTGGGTGTCTCTAGGTCACATATTATCTCTGTTTTTGGTCGGATTTGTGCTCGCTTGCATGCTTAACATACTTGCTTTACATTCCTCTATTTGGCATAGAAATGCATTTTGTGTTTAGGCCATGATTCTTGCATGTGTTAGCCTAATTTCATGAATGTATTGGCATTATTTTACCATGTTTAAGGTCTGTTGGCCATGTGTTTCAGTCATGCTTGCAATGTTTGGTGTCATCTCTTTGTGTTTTGGCTTGTAAGCCTTGAGTATATTGGCCTCTAGCATGCTTAACTTAGACCATCCTCATGATTTGGCATCATTTAGGATCATATTTCAGTCCATAAATCATGTTTGTATGTTTGCATATGTGACCTCTTTCATGCTTTGAAGGTATGCCCTTTTATGCCTAGAAATGAACTTTGGTGCGTGCATCTCATTGGAGCCATTTAAGCTACCATATCAGTGGGTTTTGAAGTCCATTTTTGCATGCTAAGATTCTGTTTTTGCTTGCCTAACTCATGCCATGAGTGGCCATGTTAGTGGAAGTAAAGCGCTCCCTTTTGTGCCTTAGCTTTAGGCCCATTGACTTGCATATTGGCATGAGTGTTTGTCCACCATTTTGGGCACTTTTGGCCACTGTTTTGGGGTGGATTGAAGTCTGTCCCTTTATGGTCTAAGTCCACCATTGCTTGCTTGTCTCATGTTTGTTGCATGATTGCTTCATTAGGTGTTGTAACATGATAATCCTATTGCTTAAATTGTCCATGTTTGCATTGGATTTGCATCTTGCATGTCTAGCATTGCATACTTGCCATGATAGTTGCATAGCATTTGGCATGCCTTGTATCTTAATCTCATGTTGTATCTTTGAGCCATGTTTGCATGACACGCATAGCATTACTTGGTTTGGGGTGTCAAACCAAGTGTGAGGGTTAAGGAGCGTTCATACTACAAGTGATGTAACGCGTCTTAACTCTCAGTCACCGGGGCCCTTGACTTCGACATGATAGGGCCTTGGTCCTCATTTGTGTGTTGCATCCATTTTTACATCAAATGGCAAGTTTGATCTCTTAGGCTATCATGCACAATTGATGGTTCGAGGATCGAGGGCCATGCTTCCCTGAGTTCAATACATGAGGGGGAACATGGCCGTGCTTACATGTGCCTGAAATCCCATGCCATATACTGCCTGTCCTCTGTTGCTGTCAAAATTGTCTTCTGCAGCAAGTTTCTGCCGACCGGCAACATTCAGTGCCGACCGGCCATTCGTGAATGGCCGATAACTATATCAGCAGCCGATGAAAATTCTACATGGCCGGTGGGCATTTTCTCTAGCCGATGGTATTCTACAGTGTGCAAGGAACCTGTCCCAGAACTTTGGCAACTTTCAGAGAAGCAAGACAGTGAAAACAGAGGCAGCAATGGTATGATACAGGTTTTTCGGACGAGACGGGTTCGAGCATGCATCATTTGCGCATCCCGAGGCGGGGGTTGTCGCCACCTTTCTTCTTATTGGCATTCATTCTGTTAATTAATTAGAAATTCTGTAATAATTAATGTATTTATTATTCGGACTGTAATATTTATTTGGTCCCTCCGAGTGAGGGCGCAATTGTATAATAAGTGTGTGTGAGTGTGTGCATGTCTTCCAACCCCACGTCTTTCTTCCCTTTTATTTACTAGCTCTCGATAGTTAGTTTAGGGCATATTTAAATTAGCATACCCTATGTTATGCATGTGTGCATCCATACATTTGTTTTCCATGCACTGGGCTCGGCACATCACGCTAACTGCATACGTATTTCAAATTCCAAGATGAGTACTTGTTAATTGCAGCATTTCACATGCCATGTCTAGGATAGCCGAGCCTATTATAGCTGCATTTTGCCTGTGACGCATTAGCCACTTAACATGAACTAGGATCATGCATTGATTCTTAACTAGTTTCTGTTTTGGCTTGGAGTACTAGGTAAGCTTTTATGCTTTAGCATACCGCATGCGTGTGAATGTTGTCATAATAGCATGATTACCATGAGGCTAGCTGCTTATGTGATATAACTGCTTGAATGCCTGTGGATGGAGGTCGAGTTACCTAAATTGGAATAATGCATTAAAACCGTGAGTTTTAAAGCCCACTGGATAGTGGCAAAATCATCTTTTCTAAAAACCCACTCGAGGGTGGTAAAACCAACATTTTAGCCTACTTGCGAGTAGCAAACCATTTCCAAAACAAACATGAAATGTTTTGTTCCAATTTAGGCGATTTGGTCTATACTTGTTTGCTGCACGTATAATATAGTAATTCTAGGCTAATAACCGGAATAAGAGCATGTAATGTTTTCAAAACAAGATATCACGGTTAGTAGAGGCCGGTCTTCGGATCGGGCGAGAGGGGGTGTTCATAGCTGACCTTCCCCGATCGTACCCAAGTTCCCGAGCCGAGGCAACTTTGGTGATGACGGACACGTAGCCTTTGGCACCGAGTCAGGGTTTCCTAAATTTCCCAAAATAAAATATTTAGGTGGCGACTCTGTATCTGGCAAAGCAGTCCATGTTTGGCACTTCTTTTCAAAAATCTGTTTTCTCAAAACGATTTGCCAGATTTGGACTCTTTGGTTCAAGATTAAGAACCGTGACACAAAATCGAGTCCGAACTGTAGCGAGGTCCCCCGCGGGCGTTGTTACAGTTTCTGGCGACTCTGCTGGGGAGTTTAGAGAGTTTGACTCGAACTCGTGATATCTGGTTTTGACTACACTTATGTGTTTCTTTGCATTGCATGTGCATTGGTGCGCCTAGGACACCGTGTTGGCCATCTGCTATTCCTAAGCGGTTTGCCGGAGGCTTGTCTTGTCAAGGCATGACCATAAGGCTGACCGGTTGCGGGCTCTGCCAGTATGGGAACACAAACCCCGGTTTTACCGGGGCACCCTTTTCGACCATTCGACCTAGTGCATATTCGGAATCCATAGTGACCATTCCAAACTAGGACAGGTTGCTTACCGATGTTAGGTTGTTTGAACCGCTGCGTGCGTAGTGAAACCCTAGCTCCTACAAAATAGGACAGGGAAACCCTACCCCAACATAGGGGTGTTTTGGCTCTCTTTTACATGCTATGTGCTTTTAGAGTGTATCTCTACAGGGAATGCATGTATCAGTTTGCAAGTCTGGGTATCAGGCCTGCGGGCATCAGTATTTGGGGAATCAGTTCTACCTGAGGGTATCAGTTTTGGGACAGTTGTTTGAGGAACAGGGATCAGTATTTGAGGGACAGTGTATTCAGTTTATTGGCAACATGTTATGATGCCCAACCATGTGTTGTATGTTTATTTTACACCGTTACGCTGTCCGATTGTCTGTTTATTTATACGCTTTATTTATCTTTTTGCTAGGTAGTTGAGCACAATTGCTTCCGACCCAGCAAATATTCCCCAAGCACTCTGGACTAGAGGTCGTCGACTCCATTGATCTGAGGATCTGGTAGACAGACAACCAGTGTACCACTCTCTACCCCCGGTTACTAGACGGAGGACAGCTAGGCAGAAGGCATCAGTTCAGCAATCAGTACAGAGGGCTTTGTCTACCCCACCTGTGTACAGTAGGGATCAAGACTCTGCTCCTCCCACAGAAAGGGAACACACACCGATAATTCAATCAGAACAAAACAGTATGGCCAGCTTAGAAGAGATGGTGCGCCAGCTTTAGGAAAGCATGAAAATGATGCAGCAGGATGCTGTCCGACAGGCAGAGTTTGCCAAGCAACAGGCCACGGTTATGAATGAACAAGCAGAGTTAATTGTAAGGTTACAGCAGCAAGCCGGAGCCTCTGCTTCGCAACAAGTTCCTCCCCCACCAGGGGTTCCAAACCTCGGGGAGACGGCCAATGCTCAGAATGATACAGAACTTCCCACAGGACCACCTCCACCCCCGATCCTCCCCCAAATCCAACCTCAACTATCAAAGACACCCACCAACCTACCAGACTCTCCTTTTGAGTTTGAGACTGATCCCACCGCTCTAAAGTTGAACAAGCTTGAAAAGCTGTTTAAGAGATCCCAAGGAGCCAAGACCATCCCCGACATTGAAGATGGCTACACTGACGCAGCTGTGACGCTGCCGACAGATTTAAAATGCCCCATATTGATCGATTTGACGGGTCGGGGACCCCATGGTGCACCTGAGACTGTTTTCAGATTCCTAAGGCCGATGGGCCTCAGTAGACTACAGAAGATGTCTTTATTCGGCCGAACTCTGTCAGGTGTGGCGGCCATATGGTATGCCAAGTTAGAAGATGATGTCAAGAGAAACTGGGACGAGATGGCTGAGGCCTTCATTGCACAGTATTCATACAATACACAAATCGAGATTACAACCCGTGATCTCGAGACAACAAGACAGGAACCTAAAGAGAGTTTCTCCGAATTCGTAACCAGATGGAGGGCCAAGGCTCCGATGATGACCTGAAGACCTACAGACAAAGATCAGATTCAAATGATTATGCGCAATCTTCAACCGAAGTTGATGCAAAAGATGATCATACTCCCCTTTCCTACTTTTTCTGACCTGCATGAAATGGGGGTGCAGATTGAGGATGCCTTGAAGCAAGGCTTAATTGACAATGACCAGGAGCAACCCCGAAGGACTTTCAACCGCAAGACTAATGCAAGCCCGAGTGGCACTACAACTACAAGAGCCTCCGAAGTGAGCATGGTCACCACCAACCCCCCTCCGAGAACCACGGCAGCTACACCATTCTCCGGTGCGTCCGGAAGTAACCCACCAACAGCCAAATACCCACCCAAAAATACCAGAACCTTCGCTCCACTTTATATGCCCCTGTCCAAAGCTCTGGGGGTTTTAATCAGAAAAGGGCACTTGAAGCCCCTAGAGCCGCGGCCCTTACCAGAAAGACTCCCTGCTACCCACAACCCAGCCAAGTATTGTGCATTTCACCAACAGCACGGTCATGACACCGATCTGTGCTTCCGATTACGTCATGAGATTCAAGATCTCATCGATAACGGGGTGATCTTGCCTCCCGAGAAACCCAACGTTACTACAAATCCCCTCCTCGCACATAACAAAGCTCCACTACCCAAAAGAATCAATTTCATCCATACTGGGGTCGTATCCTACGATCCTAGTATCTATATCACTCCTTCCCACCTGCCTAAGCCAGAGGTGTTCTTTCCCGATTACGCCGATTTGTGCATGATGGACATCTCCATGACCCAGCCTAAGCCAGCGTTGGTAACTGTCGAAGACAAGAGAGAGGAGGTTCCAAAGGAGAAGAGGATTGTTGGGCCAGAGTCTGCGGAATCTGGAAGTTGTGTTGAGAAAATGTATAGTTCGGGTGACTACATTTCATCGATAGGCCAGGATGCGCCAGATGTGGAATTTCCAGCAGGAGGAGAACTGTGTGTAATCCAAGGGGATAGTCTGTGACAGGGAACATATGATTTAACAGCTATGGAAGAGGACCTTGCCAATCTCCGATTTTACAGCGATCAAGATCCAGGGGATGTGGCAGTCAACTGGTATGATTATGAGGAGTCGACAGAGGGTACAGGATAGTTAGACGATCAACCAGATGTGGTAGAAGAATTCCAGCTAGAACAGGGCCCAGCAGGGGCGAAAATATCAGTAACAGCCGGAAAGGTCAAAGAACAGAGTGCATCGCCGGAGAGCGCCGGTGTCAAGAATTTCGCTCAGGATTGGAGCATTTCGAATACGGGAATAACTGAACAGTCGGTTGCATTGACACACCTAGAACAAGAAAAATTTGAAGACTCCGAGAGAATCAGGAAGGCAAAGGCCCATATGGGGACTGAAACTGCTGTGTGCACAGAAACTGAGAATGCCGCGAGTATCTGGATGGAAGGTGCTGCGAGTACAAGAACAGCCATACCAGAGCCAGACAGATGTTTGTCAACTGCTGATGGAATGTGGGGAAGATGAGGACCTGTGTCTTGCCCACACGATGAAGATTGGGGACAACCAACCCGATAACACCTGGTACCTTGGAGAGGTCGACCATATGACGCGGAGTGGGCGGTACTTCAAACCTACACACCTAGATCAACCAGAGGCCTCGGGGAAGGATAGAGAGGTTGAGAAGCAAAAGGAGAAGCAACTTGAAGAGGAGGCTGTACTCAAACAGCTTAAAAAGATACAAGCAGACATCTCCATATGGGGACTGCTTATGGCATCACGGGTGGATAGAGAGGCTGCCTTATCAGCCATGGACAAAGCAAAGCTTTCAATAGAAACCACGCCAGAGCAGCTAGTGGGATTGGTCTTTCCGGGAGGAGCTACCCCGACGCTGACTTTTTCCGACAAGGAATTGCCACCCGAGGGGGCAGATCATAACAAACCCCTCTACATTTCTGTGGAATGTAAGAATAAATGGATACCGGTGGTTCTCGTCGATACTGGATCCGCCATCAACGTCTGCCCGGCAAGGACGGCGTTTGTAATTGGCTTGAAAGTCGCAGATTTTGTACCAACAGCCCAAGTCATCCGGGCGTACGACAATACAAGTAGGGAAGTGATGGGAACAGTTAAAGTTCAGACTAAAGTTGGGCCGAGACAGCATGAGATAGATTTCCATGTCTTGGAAGTGCCTGCAACTTTCAACTTGCTTTTAGGGCGGCCGTGGCTGCACCAGGTAAAGGCGATGTCATCCATTTGCATCAAATGGTGAAATACCCCTATGGGAAGGGAGTAGCCATTATTTTCGGGAATTCATCAATCCATCTGCCACCGGAGTATCCACGCCTGTTCTAGAAATCGAGCATGGCATGGAGGATGTGTTCATATCAGGTTTTACCCTGGCTGAGGCTCAGGTTGTACAGAACATCATGGCTGCAAATGAAGGGATCTATGTCAGTGCCCAAGCAGTGTATCTCATGAACAAGCTCCAACATATCCCCGGGATGGGATTATGAAAGAGCGGCCGCAAGGGCGTTGTAGCATTGGCTGAAGTGCCACACAATCCCCATACCTTTGGCTTGGGTTATCTGCCCACCAAGGAGGATTGGGCAAGGAAAGGAAAGGAGATGGCTGGGAAAGCCAGAGAAAAACAAATGGGGAGACCTTTCGACTTAATGCACTGGCCCGTTCAGGGTACCCTAAACGGACGCTTTGTCCGGGAGGGGGAAGACTTTCCATTTTTTGGTTTTCCGGAGCCATGGTTGAACACGGAGAGGAAGCGTGTACCAGGGTTCGAGATTTTCTTTGACCTACAGTTACCTGGGGATGATGTTGCTGAAGAGCAGACAGACCCAACAATGAGGTTGAACAGAACAGGAAAGTGGATCTGAGGATGCCGAACTTGAAATGGGGGTAGCACTGGCATGTCTACTTTCAGATCCTTCGATCGACCAGTTGTGCTTGGGGGATAACTCCTCGGTGTCCATGATCGGGAATGAAACGGCTGCGGGCCTACCATCAACCATTTTAGATGCATCCATCGCACCCTCCCTTGTTTGGCAGTACGAGGAGGGATTTTTATTTAGCAGCACCGGGTCAGGTAGTGAGCCGGAATCTGATTCCTCTGAATCTGTTGAGTCGGAATCAAGTTCCAGCTCGACTGAGTCTGAGTCCGGTATTCTTGGGGGTGATAACCCGGATGCCACAGTCTGTCCAGGTCGTCTTTTTCTTTCTCTTTTGAGCCTGTTGTAACAGAAGAATCGGACTGTTTGGAAGTACATAATGAGAATTATATGAATGTGGTTTCCGAGTACTTTTCTGTGCCTTTGATTTATTGCCTAAATCAGGACTTTCAAAATTTTGATGAAAACGACGAGGACGAAATTCCTCCGGTTTTACAACGTTTAATTGAACAAGAGCAGGAAAGGTTTGTCAAACCTTTAGTTGATGAAATCATTAATGTGAATGTTGGTACTGAGAAGGACCCGCGGCTGGTCCAGATCGGGTCCACGTTGTCTTCAGAGGAACGCGAGCGTTTAGTCGCTTTATTAAAAGATTTCAAAGATGTTTTCGTGTGGTCCTACGAAGACATGCCTGGAATCGATCCTGAGATTGTACAGCACCGGATCCCTCTCGATCTCGAGGCCTGACCTGTCAAACAGAAACTCATGAGGATCCCCCCTGATTGGGCCATTAAGATCAAGGAAGAGGTCACCAAGCAAATTGACGCAGGCTTCCTGTTGGTATCCGAATACTCGACTTGGTTGGCCAACATTGTTCCAGTACCGAAGAAGGATGGCAGAATTCGGGTATGTGTAGACTTCAGGATTTGAACAGAGCCAGTCCGAAGGACGACTTTCCCTTGCCACACATTAATGAGTTGGTAGATTTCACAGGGCATGCTTTGCTTTCGTTTATGGATGGCTTCTCAGGCTATAATCAGATAGTAATGGCACCGAAGACCGGGAGAAGACACATTCACCACCCCGTGGGGTACATACTGCTACAGAGTAATGCCATTTGGGTTGAAGAATGCCGGGGCTACTTATC
>JAPPVO010007818.1:0-44929 GCA_030407325.1 Camellia japonica
TGGGATTTGAAGCTCCTCTTGCTAAAGAAATCGAACATTTGCCCTGCACATTTTTTATCACCAAGTAAACAATCAGTAGCACTCAAGTCTTAAGGGCGGTCAAAAATGGGGTGTCTACATTGTGGTGTTTATTTTTTTAAAATACAAATGTTGAACGTAAAACCAAACAGAACGACTTTCTTGATTAACTCAAGAGACAACTAACCAAGAGCACCTCTATAGAAAGCCAATTCAGCAAATTAAATGCAATAATTAGAAGCAAAAAAAGAATCAAATTCAAAACTTCAAACTTATCTTACACCTTAGCAAACACAACTTAATTCACAACAAGACAAATATTCGAAACAAACACTTGTACCTCCACATAACACACTCATGGTTGTGAACCTTTAAAACAAAAACAAAAAAAAGTTTGGTTATGAACCTTAAAAAGAAAATTAAAATTAAAAAAAAAATTTAAAAAGAGGGTGAAATTGGGTTGGGGAAAATCCAAACCGATTAGGAGATAAGGAGGAGAATGGGAGATGGGGAATGGGGAAATTTATTATAAGAGAATGGAGATGGGGTATTAATATCCACCCCATTAATCCTCATTGCCATCCCTAGGCTGAAGTTGGCAAGAGGAGCTTGGGAGGAGCTGAGGGTTGACAGGAGAGCTAGGAAGGAACTAAGGTGGTTATCACAAGTTGTAATGGTAGTAATCAGAAGTAAAGAAGCAGTTGGTTGTTGAGAATAAATATTAAGAGAAGTGAATTTTAAAATTTTATCTCATTCCTAACAATTTAACTTAGAGGTACAAGATTTCATACAAAAATCTATTTACGGGAAAATAATATTTACAATTTTGTAATGTTGGCTTATTGATACAAAAATATTTTCTTAGGATTCCCTTTTGTCAAGAGAAAGTATTCCTAAAAATTTATATTTACCTCATAAACTCGTTGTTTCTAATATAGGATAACTTTTAGGATTATAACACAGGTCATTTTTGTTTGAAGATAAAAGATTAATGCAACTATGGGGAGAGAAATAATATTGTCAGTCTTACATTTCTTTTATTCCCTCCGTCTCAAAATATTAATTCTTTATTTTATTTTTTATTGTCTCAAAATATTAGTCCATTTAAAACAAATTAAGCACTAAAATAACATGAATTTCTTATTTTGCCTTTCTTTAAATTCATTAATATTAATATATAGAAAAAGTATAATTATGACAACTGATGTTCTAAAAAAAAATGGTCTACTTTAATTTTAAATCAAAAGGTAGTTTTGAAAAGTTAATATTTTTAAAGTGTAATAATTATATTACAAAAAAAAAAAAAAAAAGTTAGATTCTCTAAAAAGGACAAATATTTTGAGATGAATGGAGTATTTTTTATTTTGTATCATAGAGTTGTTGGGTGATATTAGAATGTGTTGGTGAAAATACTAGAAAAAATATATTTTATTGATAAATAATGCAAAAGAAAAAGAGATACAAATAGATCAGGCTGAAGTACGGATATCTCGTTTTCTTTAAGGAGATCAAGCCCACTGCGGTTGGAAGAACCCAAATACCGATGCAGCAGTCACAAAATTATGACTTGTCCCCTCCAGGATACAACAGCCCGACCACTTATCGTATGGTTCAAGCCAACTCTGCACAAGATGGTGAACCCAAAGCGCCATTAAGAAAAACAACCTTCTTTGCTAGTAATCTTTCTTGTATATAAAATAGTTGATGTGTTTGTTTGTTGTTGAAGAAAAGAGTAGAAGAGGGAACTATTTATAGGTCTCAAGGACATTACAAAATACATCAACAATAATAATGACCATGAACCTAGAGAAAATAGAGAATGTACCAAATATGAATCCACCACCAAGTTCATGAATTATAATTAATATTAATTCATGAACAAAACCAAAGCAATGAATCTCTATACATGAACAAGATAAAAAGACACCAAAACAATGAATCTCCATTCATGAACAAGATAAAATTCATGAATAAGAACCAAGGAAGATTCATGAACAAAATGAATAAATAAATAAATGATATTCAAATGAACCAACAGAATGTAATAAAAGATAGTCCTCAAAAAAAAAAAAAAGAATGTAATAAAAGATGAAATAAAATTTGAAGATCTAATTTTAATCATTGAATGATGGAGGAATGATTTATTAAGAGAGTTGATATTTTAATACCATGTGAATGATTAATAACAACCAAACCAAAACAAATGTAGACTAGGGGGATTAAGAAACAAAATCTGACAACATGAGCCCCATGTCACTTAGTCCATTCCTTCTCCGGGACATAAATTTTCTTTCTCAAAAACAACAATGCGTCCTCTTATTTCAATTCACTCATAATTATTAAATTATATAAATTTTTTCAGATATACAAATTTTGAAACATAGTCAAGCAGTTATAAATAAATTAATACAAGAAAATAAATAATTTTATGATAGAGGATTCACAATCCTACTTAATTCCATCCAACCAGATGCACCCCACAAATATCATAATAAACTTGAACCCAATTCTTTTTGTGTAATGAGATGTACAAATTTTTTAAAAAATTTTATTTACATGCATGTGGAATTTATAATCACTATAAATCTCACATTTATGTGGAAAAAAGAAGACCACTATAGTGTATTCTTCATGTATACCACCTCATCAAATCTTTAGATGGGACAAAGTTAAAGTTGAAAGCATATTTCACATAAAGGAGGAAAAGAGAAGGTTGAGGATTCCTTAGGATTAGGGCATTATGGGACCTTCATATGTGTCCATTTGAGCAGACATCAGTGTAAATTGTAATAGGACATCTTCTCTTCCTATTTCAAAACCATACCTTCCCTCTCTCTCTAGATGGAACACAACAACTACAAACAATAAACCACCCAAAAAACACTACAAGTGCATATGTTAATTGACATGATAATGACAAGCAACCACGAAATAGTAGGCAGAGGTAGCTCAACTATTAAGTCACTTAACTCATCACTTAAAGTTTTTAATTTGTTTTTAAAAATTCTTATTGTTAAAAGTTTTAATTTTTTAAAAACCTATTAAGATAAGGCCTCTATTTGATATTTGGTCTAAGTTTTAAGGTCTCACAAAACATTAGGCCGCTAGTAGAAGTAGGATGTCTTTCCGTATGCTCATGAAGGAAAATGTCACATAAAATCTAATTTTTTTTTCCTTATTTCTCACTTTTGCATACAAGTGTGCATTTTACGTGCATTTATTAATGTGACGTTGAGTGGTTCCACTTTAAAATGTGTAATAATACCCAATTTATTAATATGATAGATGCTTCATCAATTTGCAATGAAAGTTTTTAAGAACAAATTATTTGTATTGCACTGCTGAACATTATCCTTTTATTTTTCTCTCTTCCCACAAATCTAACCCTATTCAAAATCTAAACATAAACTTAACTTAGGTCATCTGGAATTTAGAGAGGAAGATTATGTTTGATAATTAGATATAAGAAGAAATTTATGGAGACAACAGAAAACAGAAGAAGAAAATAAATGAAATATAAAAACTTTTCCTTTTGTTTTTACGAGTCCCTTTCCTTTTCTTTTTGTTTTGTGCCACTAGGTGCTCTTAAGGCCAACAAAATGAAATGAGAGATTTTGTAAACCAATATTCTATTGGATAATGTTCATATAGATGAGTTAGTTGCATTCACAAACTGGAGAGACAGAGCCATCAGAATGCAACAGCTACATCCAAAAAAGAAAAAAAGAAAAAAAAAGGCCTGTTTCCATCAATTAATTCTTCCAATATTTAGCAGTTGGCATGTCTGCTATCAATCTTTCAGTATTGGTAGGTGATCACGGTCAAGAATCTTTGTCCACAACGTCTCTCTCTATGTCAGAATATTCACAACCATTAGATTGCCAAAATATTCACAACTATTAGATCAAACTGAATTAAATATGATTAACATTTACAAAATTGTTGATCATAAAATTATCAATGCCATTAGATTGATCTGGAAGAGAGTAATTTATCCAATTAATTTGAACCTGCCCTCAGTTCCCATTTTGTATCCTCAACCTTGTACCAACAGGGGATTTACACTTCCGTCCATACAATGCCTCGTATGGGTCACCCTCAAGCTCAAATGATAACTGTTATTATGAGCAAAAAACTTTTTAAGATTCAATAATCCCCATATGAGGGATATCATGTTCAGGTAGATCATGAATCAGACCTCAATTTTCTTAGTCAAACGTGAGATTATGTATTTGTTGAATTATTAATTCAATCTCAAATCCATGTAAGTTGAAACATAATCTAAGCGATAGGGAGACAAAAAATTAGGGAAAAAAATGTCATGTCTGTGATCACTCCCCCTCGTAAACTGGAGGAGGTACAATTGTCAAAGTTGTGTGCACACACTTTTCAAACAAATACATTGTCAAAGGAAATCTTTTAGGTTCAATATATTGTCAAAGGTATCATAGATGATCACAAAATGCAAATGGAAGCAATTGTAGATATATTGCAAATACACTTATTCCATTACAAGTTAACAATAACATATGCCAGAGGCCATTATTCATAGAGTTTCAACATGTAACAAAATAACCCAAAATGCTAGCAGTAATTGCAACCCTAATTTCTTCAGAGATTTTTATGAAAGAAACTGAACTATATGATGCCTACTTAAACAAAATGCTACACTGAAACAGCATTATTACTGACTTCCAGCCGATATCACCTTCTCTTTGTATCTACCATTGTATAGATGACCTTCAATTTGAAATATCAGCTAAAACTACCACTGTATAGATGACTTTCAATTCAAAGTATCAGATAAAACTAACCAATTTGGAGAGGTCAACGGTAGTAGGCCATGTGCCTGGATGACCTAAAAGGAGAGGAATCGAAGGGAGAAGTTTTCTGGTTTTGAGCTGGAGGATTGGTGGGTTTCTTTTTCTCAGTCTTCGTTTCAGAACGAAGCCAAGACTCGACCACTGAAAGCAGATTGGCAGAGTTCTTCAACTCACCAAGCTCAGATAATTTATCGGTCCTCTTTAACTCACCAGCTTGGATATATGCAAGATCTGTCGCCCATGTTTCCAGTCCATCAAAAATATGGGTTGCATACACAATGGTAGCTCCTCTCTGTATAATTACAGTTCAAAAAAAAAAAAAAAAAAACCATTTAGTCACATGACCAAAATGTATACGCAATAGCCACTCTTTTCAGTCAGGACCAATCAGTGATCCATCCAGCATTACTATGCACATGTAGTGTTGGCCCATTTTAGGGACATAAATTCCCATGTTTAGAATCTTGTTTCTTCATGTACATGTGCAACAAACTAGCAATAGGTAAAGCAAGTCCATACCTGCTCACATTCTTCCTTGAAGAAGTCCAGCAAATCCAGCCTTGCGACAACATCTAGATCAACTGTAACCTCATCTAGCAAAAGAACCTGCACAAGAATAGTTTCCAATTATTAAAACAGCATGCATGCTAAGAGAACAAAGGTCCAAAACAGACACATACACTTGTGCTATGTATAACACGCAAGTGCATGCCCACATTCACCTTCATGGACTAACATGCACAATAATCACATATACATAAATAAATCCAACAGATTCTGAAAGAGAAAAAAAAACAAAAATAAATATATCCCCAATCTCATGTCATGTTTAATTCCACAAAGAAATAGCTGTTGGATCCATGAGGGAAGCAAATGAAAAAGGTAGACATGGGTCCATAAATCTTCTAACATCAATTATATATATTTAGGGTTCTGGAATTATATCACTCTTGCTGGATATGCACCAACTTTGGCCTGCTAATATATATCATAACCTGAAACTGATGGAGCCCAACCTAATATGTAATTAATACATTTTGATTCACAGATTATGAGCCATATGGATGAAAATTACCTGAAAAGGATGAAGGAGACCCATGCAGATTTGGACTCGACGTCGCTGACCATCAGAAACCTTGTGCATTCGCCATTGTAGATCAATGTCTAGCAATTCAATCAGCTTCTCTCGTCTAACAGGATCAACCCCTTCAACTGGACCACAAGAAGGAAAAAAACAAAGAGGTTTACAATGCAGTTTCAAATTATTCAGCAGATTCAACAAGAGAAAGCAATTTTCTGTAGAGGGAATATGATGCATATTTGTGGATTAAGAATTGTATGTAAATTATAATCTGAGTTTAGTTTCATATAGAAAGATTGCATGCTAACTCCTAATTCAAAAAATGGATGAAAGTACAACATTGCAGAGGCATGAATAAATAAAGAAAAAATACATTTTAGTCCCTTCAACTATGGGCTGTTGTCACTTTACAGCTCTTAACTAAAAATGCTACATTTCCCCTCCCCCCCAAATCTTCTCATTTGTTTCAATTTCAATCTTTTGTTAACATTCTGTCATGAAATAGGACAGAAAAGTGGTATGCAAGTTGCACATGCCAAAATTATGACCAAAATGCAGATTCAAAAGTTAGCTTATATACAAACATTTGAGAGATGAATATATCTTCCTCTTTGGTCATTAAATTAACATGTAAAAATATTTATATATACAAATATCACTAACATATATGTAAATGAATCAGCTCTTGAATGGAGATTTTGGTCATAAAATTGGTATGTGCAATTGACATGCCAATTTTTCGTCCTCTTTCATAAGAGAAGGTTGAGATTGAAACAAATCAGAAGATCAAGAAAAATAAGAAGCAATTTTTAGTTGGGGGAGGGGGGTGAAGTGTAAGTTGCTCATATCAATAAGCAATTATCACAATAGAACTTGTATTGAATCTACTAACCTCCAAATATCATATGTTCGGCAGAGAAGTCTCCTTGAAGTGGAATCTCTCCCTGAAAGTTACAAAGACGGTGCAATTTAAAATGTTTTGTACAGAATTGTAGGAAATTAATATATTGATATTATTGATTGATATCAATATACATTTTTGTGTGTATTGTGTATTTACAATGGAGAGAATGATCTCTCTTTTATAGGGAGAATGAGTTACAAATGGAGGAATTAAATTAACCTAAAATGGAGCACTAAACAACTTAATGGAGCATTAGGGTAAATGGAGCACTTGCTTCTTGTGGAGCACTAATGGAGTGGAGTAGGTAGGTGGTAGTAGGTGGTAGTGGTAGGTGGAGTAAGTTATAGGTTTTTACATTCAACAGCCCCCCTCAAACTCAAGGGGGTTAGGAACTAACCAACTTGAGTTTGGAGAGAGTAACAAAACAGGAAAAAATAAAATGACAAATAAAATAAAAGAGGATAGGAGACACTGTATGGTCGTGTCAGACCGTTGTAGAAGATAGTTTATGGGGTCAATCGGACCGATGTAGAAAACAGTTTACTGGGTCATGTCGGACCGTTGTAGAAAACAGTTTACGGGGTCATGTCGGACCGTTGTAGAAAACAGTTTACTGGGTCATGTCGGACCGTTGTAGAAAACAGTTTACGGGGTCATGTCGGACCGTTGTAGAAAACAGTTTACTGGGTCATGTCGGACCGTTGTAGAAAACAGTTTACTGGGTCATGTCGGACCGTTGTAGAAGACACTATAAACAGTTTACTGGGTCATGTCGGACCGTTGTAGAAGACACTATAAGGCTGTGTCGAACCGTTGTAGCAGATAACCGAAATCAATGTCGGGACAGTTTACAGAGTCTTGTCGGACCCATATAGGAGCTAACCGGAATCAAAGTCGGACAGTTTACAGAGTCTTGTCGGACCCATATAAGAGCTAACCGGAATCAAAGTCGAGACAGTTTACAGAGTCTTGTCGGACCCATATAAGAGCTAACCGGAATCAAAGTCGGGACAGTTTACAGAGTCTTGTCGGACCCTCAAAAGGCGTGCCCAATCTTATCAAAAGGCGTGCCATCAAAAGGTGTGCCCGACAGCCATCAAAAGTCGAGCCATTAAAAGGTGCGCCATCAAAAGGCGTGCCATCAAAAGGTGTGCCCGACATCCATCAAAAGTCGAGCCATCAAAAGGCGCACCGCTTTGTCGTCTTGCGCTGAGAGGCGCGTGAGGCGCGGGTCTGCCTTGCCTATTTAAACAATACGGAGGTTGAGGCTGAGGCTTAGACAAAAAACCTGGTGAAAACCTCCGAAAAAACTCTTCGTTTGCTGAGAGTTGTATCGCTGAAACACTCTGTTGTTTTCTGAGAGTTGTATCGCTGAAACACTCCGTTGCCCAGAAAATGGCCTCTTCTTCCCGCCCTGTTACCCAGAACATAGCCTCTTCGTCCCGTGGTCTTACTCTCTTTCCGACCTCAACGAGGCCACAACCCAGAATATAGCCCTTGAACCTCAACCAAGCCCCCCTGGTTTTGCGCCTTTGAACTATCCGATGGTGGCAGTTGAGCAGATAATGGCTGCTCAATCTGATATTGAGGCCAATTATTATACATTGAGGTCTTGTGTTGAGACAATGACGGCGGTCAACAACCTGTCGCACCGGCTTCAGAGTAGAACAACTGAGGTGCAGCAGGTAAAAGCCCAACTGGCTCTGCTCCAGCGCATGTATACGGATGCCCGAGCAGAGATATGTGTGCTGAAGGTAGAAAACAAGGAACTGAAGCGGAAGGCCACCGTGATGCTCAGATTTGGAGGGCCGCCATATGTGACAGTTGAGGAGCAACGGGAAGTGAACGTGCTCGGCGGCGTGGGAAACACGGAGGCAGCACCGGCAAGGGACGCCCAAGACAAAGGCAAAAAGAAGAGAACAGCTGAAGAGGCGAAAAAATAAGGCCGGTTTTTGTTGTGTGGGTTGTGGGTTGGAGATTGTTTGGTTTTTTTTTTTTGTTTTTGTTTTTTTTTTTTTTTTTTTTGATGTAAAATGGTGATCGAGTTTGATCCCTGAGATGAATAAAATAAGGGAAGGTTTGGTGTGCAAATCGAGATGGTATATATATATATATATATATTTGTTTTTAATGAAAAAAGAAAGATAAAATAAAATAAAGAAAGTGGAGATTTGGGATATAGAACCAAAATTCTATACAGAACGCTGGATTATAGCCTTGCCTCAATCCCAGCTGCTGTAGTCCCTCCAAGAGTTGCCGCCTTGAGGAGACTCTAAAACAGACCCAACTGGAACAGTTGAACTGTGATTCACCGGATGGTCAAACAAACAGAGACGCCCATACTTACAAATACCAAACTGGTCATAATTCCGGCAAATTTTCCTGCCAGGTCTTAGAGGGAGGCCATCCAACATGCTTGCACAAATTTCTGTCTCAGGTTCCTTGTGTAAAGCCTCCACCAAAGCAGGTACTATGTAATCAGACAACTGCTTAATATACGTCTTGTTACGACCTTGAGATTGCCCCTTCTCTACAGCTAATTTAGCTGATCGCAACAGCTCCGGCATGGCTGAAACAGCAGCCTTTCTAACTTCCTCATGAAAATAAAATTTAAGAAGTGGGACCATTGTAGGAGCAACTTGATCAATCCATGGGAAAAAACCCTCTTTCAACTCATCAGCATAGCAGCAAAGCATGTTACAAGCTGTTGCCTTTTCCTCCAAAACACTAGTCTTTATTCCAATCCTCTTATCCCCAAGTGTAATAGTCTCAATACTTTCATCATCAGATTCATCTATATCAGCATCAGAATCAGCAGATGTTATAGTTACATCAGGCTTCAGTTGAGCAGACAGAAGCAAAGGAGACATGACAACATTCATGTATGGGAGGAAATCCTGCCCAAGACATTTGCAAAGTCTAGCCCATGCTGGCAACATGTAGCTTGTCGTAGGATCATGTAGTGGATAACCATTGTGAATCTGTGATGTGGTAAAGATAGAGAAGGTAGTGTATAGTTGAGGGGCTTTGTGGGTAATAAAATCAGCACATGGGTTTGGTTTGGCTTGGTGGTTTTGTATTTGAACTGGGTGAATGAGATGCAAGTAGACAAACAGAAGGCCTATTCTGAGAGAAAAGACAGAGGTGAAAAACGGTGAAAAACCAACCATCACAACCACATTGGTGAGTATGTCGACATCAAAGTCGAGTCCTCCAACTTTTCTTCTCTAGGCTCATGTAAGGAACAATTTGTGGCAGCGGTATGTGTAGAGGTCCGGCGGGCGGTCAAGGCAAGGTTGTCGCCCGCCGGAAGGCGAAAAACACTAAGAGCTTAACCTATAGCTCTGATACCATGTAGTAAATTAATGTATTGATATTATTGATTGATATCAATATACATTTTGTGTGTATTGTGTATTTACAATGGAGAGAATGATCTCTCTTTTATAGGGAGAATGAGTTACAAATGGAGGAATTAAATTAACCTAAAATGGAGCACTAAACAACTTAATGGAGCATTAGGGTAAATGGAGCACTTGCTTCTTGTGGAGCACTAATGGAGTGGAGTAGGTAGGTGGTAGTAGGTGGTAGTGGTAGGTGGAGTAAGTTATAGGTTTTTACATTCAACAAGAATACATACGATGCATACTCTCTAGGAAACCAACATTAAATTTGTAAAATCCCAGAAATCTCTGATTAAAGTATCATAAATATTCCCTTTATAGTGGCCTTATCAAATACAATTTCACAAAACCAAGGGAAAACTGAAAATATGAAAGGCCTAAAATGTGATTGCTCTAGCCCATCTCTCCACCTTGAGAAACACAAAAACTCACTGAACACAAATACAGTCTACAGAGACTCATGAACCATACCCACCACACCAAATACAGCATGATCTTAGAGATCTTACAGAAACAATGAAAATTGTTACAAAAGCATGGGAATTGGAAAAGATTTATCATCAAATATAGAAGCTCCTTCTCTCCAGACAATCCATAAAGTAGTAGACCAATATCAACTCTGTTTTGCACAAGGGCCATGGATTATGGAGAATCATAAATAGACTAATTAGTTTGATACATGGCTGTGAGGGCTAGGCTTCATATGCACTTCATGACTCAAGAGAGAATAAAAGCTGCAGAAGTGTAGATATTAGCCCTTTGGAAACTATGGAATACATTTTAAGCCTTTGTGTCAAGGCATTGGACTTCTGAACAATAGAAATTAGTTAGGGAGTCAATGAGATAGATGAGTTCAACTAAAATTTAACAATAGCCTTGTTCTTTTTTATTTTTTATTAAAAATAAATCTAGAAAATCTGTAAGTTACTAACATTTGACAACATTAATTGCTAGGGAAGTATTAAAATGTCATGCAAAGGATATCCATGAATTGCTACTTAGAACCATCCACTAAAAAAAATACATTTACACTACATAAACAGCCTGGTCAAGTACAAAAGCAAGTCTAGCAACCCAAACAAGTAATACTATATGCTAGATTCTTGCATGGCACTTCACTTTATAAGTTTTCACATTCTATTTACGCAAAGTATATTCTATTACGAGCATGTTATAGAACTCACAGCAGACCCAACGGTTTTTACTCCAAGATCCTCCCAAATAGGATAAATCACCACTACAGACTAGATGTGTGTCATGAAAAGCTGAACAATTCAGCACCCGCACAACATCTCTTCCGCCAACCATATGCTTCCCAGCCAAAATCTTCAGCAAAGTGGTCTTCCCTACAAAATATGAGTAATGGGCTGGAGTCACGGAAAAAGAATACAACATTTCTCACTGACAACAACATAGAAACTCAGTACAGTCAAGAGCATAAACTAATCTTGTGATTCAACAAAAATGAGCATGAAAGCTCCACTGCGCAATTCTATTTTGTGACTTGAATATCTGAATGGACCTCAGAATTAGAACTTGTACTGTAGGCCACATCCAACCTGAAAACCTACTTCATTTTGAATGAGTTTTTCCTAATAAAACCTTAGGAGTAACCAACCCATGAACCAGCTAAGTTGTCTTATTGCTGGTGGTGACAACCTATTCAATTTTCACAGTAGTTTTCCTTCTTCTCATTTTCAATATTAAAATCCATGGTTTTATTGTATTAAATTTCAGGAGGATCTTGGCTAGTTGTTTCCACCATATTTGACCAACATTAGCAAAAGTAACATGTTACCTTTCTTTTTCTTTTTTTCTTTTTTGTGTGTGGGTGTGTGTACAATGAATATTTAAATCAACAATGAATTTCAACGGGGATACGCACCTTCAGGACTTGCCGGATTATGCTAGGTGGAATCGAGTGAAGAGAATACTAGTGTGATGGTATTAGGTTAGAGATATAAAATAAATGGTATTTATTTGTGCTTCAGTATAATAATATTAGTTGGTCGAGACTTAAATCTACGAATCTCTTATTATATGAAAAGATGACTTTGTTATTTTTTAAAGTGAGGAAAATAGTCTTTTCACCCAAACCCATAGATGAATAATCCCAGCACCATGGATGTTAATCCCTCAAGGATGGTATTCATAGTTCAAACTCTTAGGCCATGTTTGCAATCTCACGCAAGTGTTTAGGGCCTCCTTGATCTTTAGTGTGAAGAGGGCAGTGAGAGAGTTATCAAAAGTAGGCACTGACAAACACCCTACTTCATGCTAATTTAAAATAGGAACCAAAAAAAAAAAAAAAAAGCCTATACTTTATGAAAAATGCTTCCTAATGCGTAGCGTTTCCTTTTCTTTTTCAAATTTTCTATGAGGGTTATTGTGTATTACAATTTACATGATAGATTATATATATATATATTTTTATCTAAGGTCTCGTTTGGGAACAGACTATTTTAGTAACTTTTTGACTTTTTATGCAACGATGTGTAGAAAAGTAAAGAGAGTGATGTGACAACTTACAGTGCCTGTTTATTTTTTGGTTAAAATATGCAGTTGACAAACGAGGCCTAAATCTTGTTTGGTTGAAAAAAAGTTTGGGACTAACAATCCTTGGAATTATTAATCCTAAGACTCTGTTTATGGAATTGAGAAGGGATTTGAAAAGGGAAAGGCATTGGAAAGGAAAAAGGGAAAAGATGCGTGAAATGTAATTATATTTCATCCATATTACACTTACCATTTCTCTTTCTCTTTGCAAATCACTTCCCAAATTCATAAACCAAATGCAGCCTAAAGGGTGGGATTCACAATCCAACGGAGGTGAAAAGGCATCAGGACCCAGTTCACAAAAACAATAAATCCAAAATTTTTACATAATTTCATAAATTTAATCCCAAACAATATATACTGTTGTAGTACACAAACAAACAAATAAATAAACAAAATTCATCTTATATCTTCACTTATACTATGTTTGGTTGGGAGATTTGAGGAGGGATTTGGAAAGGGAAATGGAAAAGGTAGGTGAAATGAAAATAAAATATGCCTAAATTTCACATAATTTCACACACCTTTTCCCTTTCCTTTTCCAAATCCCTCTCCAAATCCTCCAACTAAATACAGCATTAGGCTTCGTTTTGACATAATATTTTACTCATTTTCCATGGTTTGGTAGAACAAAATGTAATTAAGATATTTTTTTATCATTTTTCTAAAAATCACTTACCTTTAAAAATTCCGTAAGTCAAATTTTACAAAGTTGAGTCTCACCCACTATATTTTTAATATATTTAACCTTTTCAAATTAGTATCTTAGATCACTAAAAAAAAATCGTATATGACACTTTATGTGGCATCGTTTGGCATACAACAGTTTTAGCCTAAAAGTCAAAAAATTATTAAAAAAATCAAAAAGCCTATAACCTATACCAAAAAGTCAAAAATTCTCTTTGTTCCCTATTTTTTTGCACATCTATTCATAAAAAATCAAAAAATTATTCTAAGCGTTTTTACCTCATATTTTAAGAAAAAGCCAAAAAAAAGTCACAAAAAAAGTCAGTTCCTAAACCAATCAATAAAATAGTTTTGTTACACGTGTCAACAAAAAATAAAAACAAATTTTTTGTCTTGCGTAAAATCAATTTATAAGAAAAATATTTAATGGAACCTCACACCAGTAATTCCATCACTCAATTTTACCGTCCTTATAATACAATCCGACCTAATCAAACAATCAACATGGCCTTAGTTCCATCACATTTTTCCACCCAAACATCATTAACGTGTTTTTGTGGGGTTCACAAAAATTGTCAATCCAATCCCAAGGCTTTTGGAATCAATCAAACATAACAATAGTTGAAATTCCACATCAAATTAAAAAAACAAAATAAAAAATAAAAAAATTCAAATGACACCAATTTAAGAAGCACGAAGAATACCAGAACCATTGGCGCCGACGAGAAGGCATCGAGATCCGGGCAAGATCTTGAGGGTGAAGTCGATGAATACCGGTGATTGGCCATCGTAACCGAATTGCATACCACTCACTTCAATACTGCTCCAATTCTTCTCCTCCATTTTCCTCTTCTCTCTCTCTCTCTCTCTCTCTCTCTCTAGCGTTGTGATGTGGTTCGGATTCACTCTCCTCCTCCTGGTCCCTTTAATAAGCGTCGCCGAGTTTGCTACTCACCAACTCCCTCAACGACTATTGCCGCGTGTTCGATTCCCAGGCTCAAATCCTCCAAACGTGTCTACATATTGCACCTTATGCAATGTCCAAAAATAAAAAATAATAAGGCAACCGAGTCATAAGTTTACATTTTTAATTTTTAGGGTTATAATTTTAAATTCTATTTTTTCAAAACTAAATAAAAATAATTCGAATATCATATTACTCCTTATTTATTTGTCTATTTGTCAATTATTATACAATATTTATATATTTAAGTGTCATCTATTTATATACTTATTTGTTCACATGTTATTCACAAATTTTTGCACATAATCTATTGTGGGGACATATTTTGATAGTGGCAGCACGTAACTAAGATGATGCCAAAGTATTAGCTGAGGTGCCACGTGGCCTGGTCACGTTGCTGAGATAATCTCGGCTAGGCCGAGGTTATCTGCGGAGATACCAGAATACTTATTAGAGATAAGTAGATAAGGGGACAAGAGTCCCAGAACAGGAGAGGATATCAGTTTGGATAGAGATAAGGCTCAAGAAGAGTTTATCTCTATCTAGATGAGGGTCCAAGATAAGCATGGAGCCTGAGTCCATTGAAGTAAGGCTTCTAAGGGGATCAGGTCATGGTTGGTTATAAAAGCAAGGCACCCTCGTGGGTCTGAGGTAAATTTTTTCTTGTGAGTTTAAGCACAATTTGCTATCTTTGAGATATATTGATTACTGAATTGATCGTAGGAATGCCACCAGGTAGACGAACAACCACCGAATTCTCATCTTCTTGTGCAGGTTATTGGGCTTAATATATTCTGTCGGTACTCTCCAGCTGAGTTCCTCATTTGGTTGTGTGGTCGGAAATCAACACCCACAATTTGGCGCCATCTGTGGGAACTTAAGGAGAATAGATGGCCAACAACGGACATGGAGAAAAGATTGGGGACGATGTTCTAAACGGAGTGGTAAACATGCCAATCCTATCATCGAAGAAGAAAACTATAATGAAGGAGCATGGGATCAAAATCCTGGGAGAAAGACGTCGACAAAGAGGGAGACACCTTGAAGAAAGTAGGCTAAGATGCGTATTACAATGAAAGCAACCTCTAGGTATGGAAAGACAGATGCCTGAGGAGGGACGACGAGATGAAGGGGATGGCAAACAAGTTGGCAGACCTACAACCAGTTGTCAACTTCATGATACAGAACAACGTAATGCAACCACCGTACTTGTTGCAGGACATGCCGATACCAGCAGCCAAGACCGATGCCCAAAAATGAGGGCAAAAAGCAATCGCAGTAGTCCCTCAGCATGACAAGGAGAAGGAACATTCACATCGGCCTTCATGGGATGTCGGGCGAGTAGAGTCAGTTAGATGTGAGTCTCAGAGAATGCCTCATACCAAGAGAACTTATGTCAAAGAACATCGGCACGTCTAGGGGAAGGGACTTTTACTTTGATATAGTGAATGAATAAAAATTTAAAATGACACACCACGACACCAGAAGCAGCGCGCCATAAAGACTGAAATCTGTTGATAGCCGAGCTCCCGGACGAACGGAGGAGGATTTGAGGGACTACCTCCAGAGGAAACGACAAAACGTTGAGGTCATATCCTCCGTCAAGCCGAGAACGCCGTTCTTAGTGGAGTTGGATAGGTTTGAGGCCCCAAAGAGGTTCCATATGTCGAGGTTCCAGATTTATGATGGTAAGTCCGATCTGAACTTTCATGTCGGCTTATATCTGAACTCGATGGCTTTGTACACTGGGAACGAGCAGTTGCTGTACAAGGTGTTCCCTTCATCCTTTGGAAAAATCGCATCGAATTAGTTCCACAAATTGCTAAAAGAACTGTGAAGAGTTGGGAAGGCCTGGCCGAGATGTTTGTGGCCAGGTTTGTTACGAACAAATTGCAGCCATTAAGGGTAGACTCCATGATGGCTCTGAAAATTGGCGAGGGTGAAAGCCTCAGGGCATATGCCAAAAGGTATTATGAGGTGTTCAACCGAATACCGAGATGCAACAAGAAGCTAGTGGTCGTGTCTTTTAAGAACGGCCTGGAGGATGAATGCCCTCTCTGGAAGTCACTGGTGAAAACTCTATAAAAAAGTATGGAGGAGCTTATGGCTCGGATTAAAAAATACGTCAGAGCAGAAGAGGATACAACGGGAACAAAGACGCTAAAACAAGAGAAGAGAAATGACTCGTCGAAGCGAGGCCGAGGTAACACTGGTTTTAACAGATAGGAGACAGGGTTGAAGGCTGCGCAGGCAGTCACCACTGTGTTCCGGATCCCGATTTACAAAGTTCTAGAAAGAATCAAGAACTAGCCGTATTATAGAGTGCCGGAGAGGGTCCCTAGCGAGTTTATGAGAAGGAGCCTTGGGAAGCACTGTGCCTACCATAATGAGGCTAGACACTTAACTCAGAGATGCAGGGCTCTGAAGACGCACTAGGAGGATCTGGGCAGACAGGGTCATCTGCGAGACCTAGTAGATAAGGCTAGTATAAGAGAAGAGCAAGCAAGACTGCCCTAGGCACCAGCAGCTTCACCTCCGCCACCGCTACCACAGCAAGCAGATGGATCTCGGGTGATCAATGTTATTCACTCAAAGGTTAATGAAAATGAGGTATGTGGAGAGACTCAGAGAGTAAGGCACCTGCAGTATGTGTATCAGGTCCAGTAGAAGAAGCTTAGGACCAATGAGTACCAGGGACCAATGGTCTCTTTTACCGAGGTAGATCTGGATATGATGCAGTATCCACACAATGATGTTTTGGTAATAGCGCTGAAGATTAGGGACTGCCAAGTAAGGCGCATACTGGTTGATCAAGGCAGTTCATGTGACATCATGTATATAAGATGTTACAAGGAGCTTGGCCTTCACCCAGATGATCTGGAACTAAGGGTGTGCATAATACCGCCGAAACTGCCAAAATCGCACCGAGCCGCACCGCCAAGGCAAATTCGTTATTATTTGCCAATCGAACCGCCAGTTTTTGGTAAGAAAAATGGCAAATTCTAGTGACACTTTTATCAATCCGTCGGTTTATATTTTTCTTCCAAACCGCACCGACCCGCACCGCTATTAAATCATGTTTTATAAGATTCTAAAAATTCTTTTTTACTTAAGTTTGCTTGTTGTTCTATACCTTAGAATATAGTATTACATTACTGCTCGAGGGGAATTCAAGATGTCAGTAATCCAAAATAAAGTTGGATTCCAATTCACTTTTCAATCTTTTTTTTTTTCTGGCCATGTTGCAAACTTGCATCAGCTCACTTTTCAATCTAAATACTTTTCAACAGTAAACATTTTCAATATATTATAAACCCTGAATGATATTAATTTTATGTATTGTATTTGATCATTGTAGCTTCCACAGATGCTTGTAATGAACTGATGGCATAGTTGTTGATATTATCATGTTGTTGCTACACTTGCTGCATCAGAAAAAAGCTTCGCAAGATGCTTAACATCACGGTATCTCTCGTCTTTTTTTTACTTTTTGATTTAAGTTTTGTAATTTGAATTATATTTTTTATAAACCGCCAATCCGCCCGAACCGCCAAGGCAAATCCGTCATTATTTGCCAACCGAACCGTCGGTTTTTGATAAGGAAAATGGCAAATTCTAGTGACACTTTTATCAATCCGCCACCCGCCATACGATTTCTATTTTTCTCTCAAACCGCACCGACCCGCACCGCGCACACCCCTATCTGGAACAATCCAACAACCCGATGGTTAGATTCAACAGAATGCTGACGTGGCCTCTAGGAGCCACGAATTTCGAAGTGCAGGTAGGTACGAAGAAGGTAAGCACAGAGTTTACAATAATTGACATCTCCTCCCCTTACAATGTTATCTTGGGAAGACTGTGGTTGCACGCAATGAGGGTTGTGTCACGACCCAAATCCGCCCCTATAGGTTTAGCATCGTAACCGGCCAGTAATCCTTGAATTACCGAAGGCCTCTGAACAGATTAACAAAAATAAAGGGGCTAGCGGAAGCAAATACATAAATATAATTGTCCAATGAGCTGTGCTGACTTATGTGAAACAGAATAGCTAAAAGTTTATATACATAACCGGTAGTCAACCATACATTATACCTACACACATTACGTCAAATCAAGTCTTATATAAACAGAAACCACAGAACTTAAAAGGGTTAGTGAACGAAATCCGAACATATCATAAGCGGAAACAGATCATAGCATAATCATTCTCATATCAGAACATAATAATGGTACATCCCATAGAACACATCACAGAATGTCTTCCGACTAGAGTAATCGGTTCCGGATACCGATTAAACACATATCACCACAATGAAGTGGCTAACGAGATCTCGTAATTACTTGTATTTCATGGACCCGCATTTTCATGTCGTCTCCCATGACTTGGGACTATCTATGGATGCCATAATAGATTTCAAACTTGGAATGTTCGTTCACGTAAACAGATAACATTTCAGAAATCATAGCTTATCATATTTCATTTCGAACATAATTCATATGAATATATCTTTACAATAACGTTACTCACAGTGGTTCCAGTAAGCGGTCAATCAATCCTCGAGTCTTGACCTACAATCACAAAATACATAACACAAGCATGTCTTATCATTACACATTCAAGTGGCCATTAAGGCTTAGCTTTCATTACATTGGTTCTTATTCTTTCTTATCACAATGCTGAAACACACATACACTTGCAATCCCTTGACTTAGTACAATCATTCCTTAGTGTATTTCTAATCCATAACCTCATTACTATGGCTTAATTAAGGCTTAGGAATGCCTAAGATGCAATGAGGATGTCAAAACATGCCTTGGAACACTTAGGCAAAATTTCTGAAAATAAGGTCCACGCTCAAGCGTAGCTTTCCTCGCTCGAGCGGACATACAAAATGTGAATGGTCGCTCGAGCGCACATTCCTTCGCTCGAGCGATCTATAAAAGACATGAAACTTCTGGGAGCTTGCAATTCACGCTCGAACGGACTTTTGGTCGCTCGAGCGGAGTGCACGCACTCAGAGTGGTCGCTCGAGCGTGAACTTCCACGCTCGAGCGTAGATGCAAAATCTGGAATTTCCAGATTGCACCTACGAGCTCAAAACTCGAATTCAACCTTCCAAAACACATCTCTTGGGCCCCAAAACTTGAGATAACATAGTAAACTTGTAAAACATGAAGAATTTAGGATCATTTCATAAAATCATGGCCCAAGGGTTTGCCAAAAGTTCCCAATTTCAACTTAAACTTCAAGAATGTTTATGAACACAACATGCATGAATTTTTCTTGCATCAAACTTCTCAAAACATGATCAAATACCACAAAACAACTTGAAACTCGATGATTTCCCCAAATGAAGATGAAATTCAAACATACAAGAGAGGATTCTTGGAGTTCATGCTCAATTTGTGAGAAAATGCACATGCATGCATGAATTGCAACTCAAATCTTTATTCTAAGCTCAATATGCACATCAAACTCATAATCTTGAAGAAATTTCATGTTAAATGACTTAGTTACACAATCTAGATGTTGTAATCTTACCAAGAGTCTTGAATTACTCTTGTTCTAACACAATCTTTGATCAATACAAGCTATAGCCTTCAATTCTTCTACAATCTTTTTCTTTCTCTCACTAGAATTGTGCTCTCTCTCTCTCTCTCTAAGATGAATTCTCAGATTTGTACACTAAGGGAGATGAAAGAAATGAGCTCAAAATGAGCTTATATCTCATATATATGCCTATGGTGCTAAAACACATTAATTAGAATATTCGGCTAACCAAACATGACTTAATTAATTGTTCTGAATCAATTTTTAATAAAACTTGCCATATGGTTCTAAAAATTCCAAATAACATATCGGTGTAGTCAATTTCGGTTTCGGATGTCGATAAGGCTTTCGATTTACATGTTAAAGTGAAATTCCAAACAGATATTTCTATAAGTAACAGATAGAAAGCCAAAATCATACAAAGTGCAGAATAAACACATAATTTATTTTAATCCACTTATTAACATCATTAAATACGGATTAGTGGCTAATTACGGATAGGGGTTGTTACAGGTTGTTCCCTTAACATTGCACTAGCTGTTGTGGTTCCCAACAGAGCATGGAATTGAGGAGGTCAGAGGGGATCAGGTGCAGGAAAAAAATTTCCCCATGGCAGCAATAAAATCCACCTACAAAGCGCGAGAGGCAGAAACAGCAAAAATTGAAGACGAGGACATAAAGGTCCTGGATGACGTCGACAAAGAGCCAGCCGACAAGAGTGAGCAAGCCTTGAAGAAGATTTTGGTAAAAGAAGATAACGTAGAGCGCTTCTTCCTTCTCGACTCAGGCTTAGCCGATGAAGAGGAGAAGGAGTTTGAGGCTTTCTTGTGAGCAAACATAGAAGTGTTTACCTGGACGCCATATGAGATGTCTGGCATTGACCCCGAGGTCACTTGCCATAGGCACAATGTAGATAGGTTGGCTAAACTTGTCATTCAGCGGGCAAGAAGGCCGACGTTGATTCATGTGGAGGCAGTAGAGGAGGAAGTGGACAAGCTGTTGGATGCCAAGGCTATTTAAGAGGTAAACTACCCAACCTGGCTATCCAACACAATAGTTATGAAAAAGAAGAATGGAAAGTAGAGGGTCTGCGTGGACTTCATAGCCTAAATAAGGCTTGTCCTAAAGACAACTTCCCTCTGCCTAACATTGATCAGCTGGTGGATGCTACTTCAGGGCATGGGAGGATGAGCTTCTTGGATTTTTACAAGGGATACCACCAGATAACAATGTATACCCCTGACGAGGAGAAGACTGTATTTATCACCCTAAAAGGGTTGTAATGTTACAGAGTGATGCCTTTTAGGTTAAAAAATGTAGGACCAACCTACCAGAGGTTGGTGACCAAGATGTTCAGACATCTGATTGGCAAAACAATAGAAGTGTACATTGATGACATGGTCATGAAAACCAAAGAACTTGGGAATCATCTGGCCGACTTGAAAGCAGTTTTTGATATCCTGAGAACATATTGACTCCGACTCAATGTTTCGAAATGCATATTTGGAGTCGGGTCTGGTAAGTTCTTGGAATACTTGGTTACTAGAAGGGGCATTGAGGCAAGCCCAGATCAAATCAAGGCCGTTCTTAACTTAAAGAGCTCAACGTCAGCCAAACAGGTCCAAATTTTGACTGGCAAGGCAGGAGCCCTGAACAGGTTTATCAGCCGAAGTTTTGATAAGTATAAACCATTTTTTAGTTTGTTAAAGAAGGCTATAGATTTTTTGTGGATGGAAGAGTGTGAAGTCACCTTGGCTGACTTGAAAAAGTACCTGACAACAGCTCCACTATGTCAAATCCAGTACCTGGAGAAGAATTGTTCCTATACTTGGCAGTTTCAGAACACGCAGTAAGCGCGGTAGTAATTCGAGAGGAGGAAGGAGAACAAAAGACGGTATACTATGTAAGTAAAACCCTAGTAAGTGTAGAAGCCAGGTACTTGCCCTTGGAAAAACTAACACTAGCCCTGGTGATGACTTCAAAAAAAGTGAATCACTACTTCCAAGCCTACAAGATTGTGATGCTGACTGAGCATCCTTTGAAGTTCCTATTGCAACAAAGAGATCTGACAGGCAGGGTAGCCAGATGGGTAGTAGTGCTGGGCCAATATGACTTGGAATTTAGGCCCAGAATAGCAATTAAGGGCTAGGTTCTGGCCGACTTTGTGGCCGAGTTCACCCCTAGTGCCATCCTGCATCGGACTCTGGTGAACTGCGGCTTGGGATGCCCAAGGGAGCTGGAAGAAACCAAACTGAGGCCCAAGGACCCCACTCTAGCCAAACAGAAGAAAGAAGAAAAACCAAAACCTTGCGACATCTACATCGGCGACTCCTTCCACCTGTTTGTTGATGGAAGTTCACACTGTCAAAGAGCGGGGGTAGGAGTAGTGTTAGTATTGCCAAATGGGTGAATGTTAGAGCAGTCTATTCATTTGGGGTTCAAAGCCTCAAATAATGAAGCAGAGTATGAGTACTGTAGGGTTGAAGTTAGCAACAGCAATAGAAGTCGATGAGATGGTGGTCTTCTGTGACTCTCAACTTATTATGAATCAGGCAACAGGCGACTATACAGCCCGAGATGAAAGAATGATAGCTTATGTCAAAGAAGTTGGTAGACTGCTAGCATTGTTCTAGGATTGCCGACTATAGCAGGTTAACCAAAATGATAACAATTATGCCGATACCTTGGCTAACCTAGCTAGTGCAATGAAATCAAAGGAGGCAAGGACAATAATGGTCAATTATTTGTCAGGCCCAAGTATAGAACCACTGATCACAAAGTACGAAGCAATGTGTGTGGAGATGGGTCCAAGCTGGATGGATGCAATAGTGATGTTCCTCGGGGATGGCAAGCTGCCAAATGACTGAAAAGAGGCACACAATACAAGATTGAGGTCGGCTAGGTTTAGCCTAATAACAGAAGGTCATCTCTACAGAAGGTCCTTTACTGGGCCCCTTTTAAGATGTGTGCATCCCTCCCAAGTTGAGGACTTTTTGTATGAAATTCATGAAGGTGTATATGGAAGCCATGTTGGGGCAGATCACTGGCCCATAGAGCCATATCCCAGGGGTACTGGTGGCCATACATGCAGAAAGATGTTGAAACTTATGTGAGGAAACGTGAGAAGTGTCAAAGGTTTGCACCTTTGATACATCAGCCAGCAGCAGATTTGAACCCAATGTCCAGTCCTTGGCCATTTGCCCAGTGGGACATGGACCTAGTAGGGCAACTGCCCCAAACAACTGGACAAAGAAAGTTCTTGTTAGTAGCCACAAATTACTTCACAAAGTGGGTAGAGGCAGAGCCGTTGGCCAAGATCAGAGATGTGGATGTAAAGAATTTCATTTGGAAGAACATAATCACCAGGTTTAGGATTCTGAGAGCCATTGTGGCAGACAATGGCACCCAATTTGATAGTAAATTGATCAAGAGCTTTTGTGCTAAATACAAAATTAAGAACTACTACTCTACTCTTAGTTTTTCCCAGAGTAATGGTCAAGCAGAAGCATCCAACAAGACCATCCTGGATGGAATCATGAAGAGGCTGAAAGCAGCTAAGGGAAAGTGGGTGGAAGAATTGCCCAATGTGCTATAGGCATATTGTACTACGCCGAGAAAATCAATCAGGGAGTCACTTTTTGCCATGGTTTATGGCACAGACGTAGTTATCCTGTTGGAAGTCGACATCCATGGAATTAGAACCCAAGGAGTGGAGAATGGAACCAATGAGGCATTCTTAGCCCGAGATCTGGATCTATTAGAAGAAAGAATGGAGAGAGCAGTAATTCGGCTAGGGGCATACCAGTAGCAACTTGCTAGGTCTTATAATGGGAAGGTCATCCCAAGGGAGTTCAAGGTTGGGGACCTGGTCCTAAGAAAAGTGGTCGGCAGTAAGAAGGACCCAAGGGAGGACAAGCTTGGATCAAACTAGGAAGGGCCCTACAGAATCATATCGGTTGCCAACAATAGGGCATATCGGCTTGAAGACACTGATGGCAAAAGTTGCCAAGATCCTGGAACTCTTGCAATTTGAAGTTTTTTTATCATTAGTTTCTATTTTCTGGGATTTATGTAATGATTAGCCGAGATTATAGTAAAATGCTAGTTTATTTCTATTAAATTGTCAAAATTTGTGCGATAGGGCTAAACAATCTTATGACGATGTTTGTCAAACATGTCGAGTAACTTAGACTTGCCATATGGTCGAGTTAAAACTTGTTGTATGGTAGAGTTAAACTAAGTTGGTGATGTTTCTGATTGAAACATGACGAGTAACTTAGATTTATTATATGGTAGTGTTGAATTATACTTGCCATATGATAGAGTTGAACAAAATTGGCGATGTTTCTGATTGAAACATGATGAGTAGCTTAGACTTATCATACGGTAGAGTTGAATTGCACTTGCCACATGATGGAGTTGAACTAAGTTGGCGATATTTCCAATTGAAACATGATAAGTAACTTAGACTTGTTATGATGGCAGAGTTGAACTAAGTCTAAACTGGTCAGATTAACAGAGATATTGAGGTAGATAACCTCGGCTACAATTTTTCAGATTTAGATTTGGGCAAAAGTCAAAGATGCATTCGTAATGTGAATATAAGTGATACTTAGGTTCACATTAGGGGGTAGGAAGCAGGAATAGGCTTGACACTTGTTGAAATTTTAGAAAAATTTACAAGCTGGAGTCAGCCGAGGTGTTCAGATTAGGGAATACCTGAGGTATTTATTAACCGAGATAACCAACCGGGTTCTCAAACTTGGAAAGATTGGAAGGATAAAAGTCTTGGTAGAAGACAGCAAGTACAAGTAGGGATGCAATACTTATTGAATGTTGTTCAAAGAAATTTTAGCAAAGAACTAGCACTTGTAAAAATATTTTGATGAAATATTTTTTAATTGTTGGAGGAGAAAAATAGTAACGGGTTTTACTCGAGGTGAAACTTGTCTGAGGTATTCTAACCCGAAGTGATTACACAGTTAAGATGTACTTTGAAGAAATGCAAAAATATTCTAAGTATGGAAGCATGAAAGGCATGAAAACATATATGAAAAGAAGCATCCAAACACTTAGAAAGAAAAGAAGGCATCCATTCATTCAAAGGAAACTTGTTCAAATTTCAAACAAAAGGCACTTCGGCCTGGCATAGGATACCACTCGTTCAAAACACAAAAGGGGGCACATTGGCCAAAGTGAAACTTAAAAACTGTTCAAACAGTTACAAGTGAAAGGAAAAAGTACAAATAAGAAAAATCCTAAGTGTTGGGGACATCGGCATGGGTCTTGGGTTGCTAAACCTCAGTTGTTGGCGGTGTGTCGGCCTCGATTGGCAGCGTTGTTTCCTTTTCCACCGCGATCTCAGCATCTATCTTGAGCACGGTCTGATCCAAACTCTTCTTGGTCGCCTGGACCTTGGCCTCAAAGGATGTCTTTTTTGGAGAAGAGCTCTTGAGAACCTCATCCTCCTCCTCCTCTTGAGTCAAGTCCAAGACTTGATCATTCAGAGTTGGGGATTTGGCCTCAACAGCAGCCTCCTCTCCCTTATCAGCGTCATCAGCCTTGGCATCATCCTCGTCGGCTTCATCCTCAGAGCTCTTGGGGGTTAGAGGGAAAGGCACTTGGAGTTGTGTGATGTCTCTAAGAGGGGAATCCATTGGCATGGAGAGCTTGTTCAGGGCGGCCGTCTAGCCGAGATAGAAGCCTTTATTGCAAGCTTGATTGACTTGGGCTTTGTAGGCGTCACGAACGGTGGCCTGTCCTTTTGAGAAGGCCTTTTCATCGGCGGCTTTTAACTCGACCTCTTTTGTGGAGCTTAGCCTTGGCATTGGAGATTTTTGTTTCAGCCTCTTTGGCCTCGGCCTTAGGAACCTCGGCCACAGCCTCAACTACATCAGCTCTTTCCTCAGCTTGGTCTTGAGCGCGTTTCCCTGCTTCGGCCTGGTCTAGCAGGACCTTCATCTTGGCCTCGGCGTTGAATGGCCTAAGAGGAAAAAAATAAACAAGTTAGTGAAATTATTGAATATGAAAAACTTAAAGTGAAAGATCCAAAAAGTGCAAGTGTTTGAAAACTTACTACAACAAACTATTGCATCATCAAAGCAAAGTTTTCATATTCAGTGATGTCAGCCATGCAATTCAGATCATTTAGCAGGAGCACAGCAGTGGAGAGGGCAGTGCCAACCTCAAGGCTGTCAATGGCACTGTCGCTAGCCTTCACTGGTCAGTCCCCAACCATGATTGCAGGGGCTCAAGGCTCATTGGCTTTGAAAACGTCTGGGCCTGCTGCACTTTTAGATCTCGGCTTCTTTAACCATGCGGTATCGAGTGGCTCGTCCTCAACAGGCCTCTTCTCAGCAATAGAGGCGCTTTTCTCGGCCTCAACCAATTTTGAGATTGGCAGGGTGTCATCAATATTAACTTGGGTGACAGAGGCTTATGCTTTAGCCTTCTTCACCATTTTTGGTTTCGGCTTGGATTGGGTTTGAGGAAGAAGACTGAACAGTTACCACCTCTGGCAAGTCAGCCAGAAGGTCTTCCACAATGGCTTTGCTGCGGCCCATGTCGTCGACAGTGGAGGCAACAGTAACTCGGGTGCCGAAGTGAACGGCAGCCAAAGTAGTTGGAGGATTGGCTGGATCGTACGTCGATGGCTCAGAATCTTAGCGTTTGCAACTATGAGTTCTACTTGCAGGCGTGTTTGGTGGGGCTTGACATCGGCGTCGGTGTCGGCGCTGAGATGTCGGGATAAGTTGGGGGGGTAAATATGGATAGCTGTTCTACTAGGTCTGAAGAAGAGGCCTGGTCTGGCCTTGGTGAGGAAGTAACTGGTGGAGTTGATGTAGATGGGAGAGTCTTGCTTTGGAGGGGAACGTCGGGCAAAGCAAACTTATAGGTAGGGATATAATTAAGCAGCAAAAGGTCCTTGCGCTTATTAATATCCAAACCTAGAAGCCTTTTCAGATCGGGACTGGAGAAGAAGGTTTGGTAGAAATCCTTCGCTGGCTGAGGCAGAGCTGTAAAGAACAAAAAGCACAAAACATTTAGTACATATGAAAGAGTTGGCAGGTCTTAGCGGAAATAGGGTTATGGGATGACTCAGTTTTTACCATCACCATTTTTAAACACTGCTCGGCGCAGAGGAAAGAGATGAAGATCATCATCAGGTGCAAACTCCCAGTTACCCAAGACAATCAAGTAATCATCCCCAGCACCCTTGTTAGAGTCTAGGAGGTCGGCTATGAGTTTATAGGTAGTGGATCTGGGCTTGAGGTAATAAATGTAGCTTTTTTCCCAGTTAAGGCCACATATTGTGTAACAGAATTGGATGTCGGCTAGTGTAATCCTAGCATTTTCTCGGCGTGCTAGGGCGATTATACCATTGATAACCCTATATGAATTAATGGCTAGCTGCATAGGGTTGAGCCTTTAGTAATGAAGGATTTCCCTAAAGAGGGTGTCTAGGGGAAACCGAAGTCCACATTCGATGAATGCAACAATGGGGAAGGGCATGGAGTCTACATCAGGCATGATAGAGTCCTCCTCTCCAACTAACCTCAAGTAGACGTCGGCTGGGATAGAGAACTCCCACCTAAAGTGTTCAAGTTTTTATGGGGTGTCTACTCTCCACCTAAACATACCCATGATGTCGGCTTAGTGAAGTTGGAGCAAGATTTCGGGAAAGAGTGACTGGTATAGGTTTAAAGACCTCAGCTAAATCCTAAACGAGCACTGGAGCTAGGGTTTTTGAGGATCTAAGAAGAGTTGGTTTCAGTTTTACCTAAGTGTTTGGTTTCTAGGCAAATCCCAAACATAAAAACTAAGCACAAAAACAAAGTTACAAGGATGAGATCTGGAAATAAGCAAGAAAAACAAAAAGAAGAACATGATTCAGAATTAGGAAAGCAACAGGGATTCAAGAACATTGAGTGGGTGTGTGCAAATGTGCAATAATCAGGAGCAATGACAAATTGATATAGTATAAGGCCATTATGACGAAGAACTGAGGCAGATTCAGTAATAGGAAACTGATGTGCAAATGACTAAGCATAGCAATCGAGGCAAGAATCAAGGAATGAATGAATAACATATTACAGTTACAAATACAAATGCAAAACTCACAGCAACAGATACAGTGGAAACTGAATAAAAATAGGTGATATTGAGGGCTTACCAAATGGAGCTGAGAATGAGTGCGTCGAAGTCAGAGTACTTGGACGGTCGGAATCAAGTGATGAAACGAGCGCCGATGGTAATGGACGGAATAATTGCAGAGCTTGAGAATGGCGGTTCGAAAGTAAAAGTTTAAAGAGAGAAAATCTATGAAACAAGGGAAATTGATTTTGCAAAAGTGAAGAGACGAAGAGAGAGAGAGGAAAAAGTTGTGTCAAAACTGAAAATGTGGCAAAATGAAATGAATAGGCCTTGGATGACGTGCCTATCAGGTGGCGTAGGCAGGAATGACACGGTCTGATAGCATATGTTAGGTACGAGCCAATAGGGGTGTGATACTTGTACGAAACGGTTGGAATGACTGTGCATGAGTAGTTAGAACTCTTGAAATTCTTGGAGTAATAAGGCAATAACCTCGGCTAGAGGAGTGATCTCGCTTAAGATACTCAAAGAACTTGTCTCTTGGTTCTTGATCCTAGATAAAGATGGACAGTTGAGTCTTGGGTACTTGAAACCGACGAGTCATGACCTCAGTCGAAGAAAAGAATGAAGTTTTGAGCCGACGTGTTGGTTAGACAAATGATGTAGTTCCATCACCTCAAATTGCTAAGGTAATAGAACCTAGAGGCAGTTATGGGGACATATTTTGAGAGTGACAACATGTGGCTAAGGTGATGCCGAAGTATCAGCTGAGGTGCCACGTGGCTTGGTCACGTTGCCGAGATGATCTCGGCTAAGCTGAGGTTATCTACGGAGATACCGAAATCTGAGATAAGCAGATAAGGGACAAGAGTCCAAGAACAGGGGAGGATCTAAGTCTGGATAGAGATAAGGCTCAAAAAGAGTTTATCTCTATCTAGATGAGGGTCTAGGATAAGCATGGAGCCTGAGTCCATTGAAGTAAGGCTTCTAAGGGGATCAGTCCATGGCTGGTTCTAAATGTAAGGCACCCTCGTGGGTTTGAGGTAAGTTTTTTCTTATGAGTTGAAGCACAATTTGCTATCTTTGAGAGATATTGATTATTGACTTGATCGTTGGAGTGCTCCCGGGTGGACGAACCACTGCCGAATTCTTATCTTCTTGTGCAGGTTATTGGGCTTAATTTATTCTGTCAATGCTCTCCAACTGAATTCCCCGTTTGGTTGTGTGGTCGGAAATCATCACCTACATCTATCTTACTTGTTTATACTGTTGGTCAACGACTTTTTCGGCACCAACAATGATTTAATGATAATGTGGTAAAAAAATATCTTAAAAAATAGAAATAATAATTGGTCTTTTTTATGAAATAATTTCATTAATTATATTATTATCTTCATAAAAGATCAATCATTGAACATAATGTCATATTTCCATAGAATTAGACTTATCACTAATAAATCTACAAATAAATAAATATTGTATGAATTAAATGTTACAAATTTAATATAATTATGTTAAATTTATGAAATTAATTGCATTTTTTTCAAATATTAAAAAGTTAAGGATTATGCTAGGGATATCAAATTTTCTACCAAATAAATGACCAAATGTCTCACATGGGTGTGAGATCCACAATGTGAGATATTTGGTCATTTGTTTGGTAGAAAATTTGGACCCTATTGCATTTTTCAAAAGTTAAATACGATGAATTTGAATTAATTGCAAGTATTTTAGGAAGTTGTAATTAATATGGGATAAGTTGGAATAAAGTAAAAAAAACTAGCAAATCATGTTTAGGCGAAAAGGAGAAGGGGAAAAAAAAAGAAGAAGTTAATGTAAACTTTAACAAAATCCTAAGTAAAGATAGGTTTGAATTAAATGCGATTATTTTAGCAAGTTGTAATTAATGTGGGATAAATTTCAGGGTGGTTTGGGTATTCTCTTATAAAAATAATAGAGAACCCAAAACTTCTACCAAATATTTTACATAGGTGTGGGACTTACATGGGACCTACATTGTGTGGGTCCTACACTCATGTGAAAGCATATTGGAAGATCAATCGACCAAAATAACCATGACCAGCTACGATATTACAAGTTTTGACCGAATTTGTAACCTTTGTTAGCAGATTCATTTTCTGTGGTTTCCCTGATCAAACTAGAAGTTACCAAGGAACCATGCATAGCACTGAATAGGGAGCCGCTAAATACACCAGCTACACCTAACATATGAAATGGGTGCATAAGGATGTTGTGCCCAGCTTGGAATATGATCATGAAGTTGAAAGTACTGAAGATGCTTAGAGGCATACCATCAGAAAAACTTTCTTGACTGATTGGATAGATCAAGAAAACAGTAGTAACAACTGCAACAAGAGCTGAATATGCAACAACAATCCAAGGTAAAATTTTTGGTAGAATTTTTGGGGTCTCTAGCATTACTCATTCTTTTATGAATAAAATTATACCTATAATTGACATATTAATTAGTATACTAACGAATGATATGACATAATTTCAAAGATTTTAAGTCTTGTACTTTATATAATAGGTCGAGGCCATAGTTTTGAATTGACAATATCATAGCATATATTGATACATTAATTGGTATACCAATTAGTACATACAACACCACTCTTCTTTTATTTAATGACACTTTTTTTTTTTTTGGTACAAAATTATGTACAAAAAAATAGGGAGGTGATATGATAACTTGTAACAAATAAGCAAATAAACTGTTTATTTGTGGTGTTGCCAAATCATCTAGTATGAACAAATAGTAAAACATGTTTCGACCCCAAAAAAAAAACACACAAAGTGAATTAGGATAAAATAAATAGATTAAATTATATTTTGTCCTATTTATGTTTGATCATTTTTTAACTTTTGCTATCAATCTTTTTTCACTTTGGCAATTCATATTTCAATTTTTTTTTTAGTTCACTCCTAAAGATATCTTATATTCAAAATTAAACAAAAAATGCCACGCTAATTGACACATATAAAAATATATTATTAAATTACAATTTGAATTTATGTAGCGGTGTGAGACATTTCCAATGGGTTATTTAAAATAGGCATGTTTGCTATTATAATTAGTTTTGTCCTATCTTACCTATTCTAGTGGGTTATGTTAGCCTCAAGGTTATTAAAATTTAAATTCTTATTGATTTTGATTGTTGACAAATATTTAGAATTCATTTTATTATTCAAATTTTTCAAAAAAATAATATACAAATTGTGCTCAAATGGTTCTAGAAGATATATGATTCTAGAGTTTTGTTTTTCAATGATTTTTGGCCCTTCAAAACATAAGATTTGCACTTGGTTGCAAAACTCTATCCATACTTAAAACAAGTCCAATGGTCGACACCAAGATAGTTAGGGTCGACACTAGAATGAATATCAAAATGCCTAAGTGTTCCAGCACCAAAACAGCAAAGGTTGACACTAAATTTCATAATGCAATCTAGCTGCAAGCGTCGACACCAAGACAGGGTCGACACTAAATTTCAGTATGCAATCTAGTAGCAATGGTCGACACCAAAAACATCAAGGTCGACATTAAATTTCATAATGCAATCCAGCAGCAAGGGTCGACACCAAAAATGATAAGGGTCGACACCAGGAACACTTGGAACTCAACTCAGAGAAGAGAAGAGAGCAAAGGGTCGACACCTAATCTGCAAGGGTCAACACCCATAAAATCTAGGTTTAAAAAATCCAGCTGCCAAATCAGATCTGGACTGACACAGCCCTTTTCTCAGCCACTTTTTTAGATTTATGTGCAAAATATGTCATCTTTTCTGACCTTTAAGCAGATCTTCTAGCACCATATCTTCTCCAAGAAGTTGACTTATGAGGTTGAGCATTAAATAAAAGCTTGTGCATTTATTGAACCTTCTCTTCCCAAGACTGGTCTTCAGACTGTATACACCATACTCTAATCAAACACAGCTAGAAGATATCCTCCATGATTTGCCTCAACTGCTAGAAGATTCAAATTTCCTCTCTCGAACAACTAGAAGCCATTAATGCTATAAAGATGGAGCTCTCCTTGTTCGATATATGCTGCTTTAATACAAGAAACTAGAGCATTCAAGAACGTTTAACATACTCTATTATACTTCCACTTTCATATTTGAGTGAGTCTTAAATTACCTGTGAGCTTACACTTTCATATCCATCTTTTGAAAGAGAATATTTGAAAAAGAGGACAGTTGTACCTTTTATTCTTGTTTCTTATTTACTGTGTGAAACACTTGTAAAGTGAGACAATTAGTTGAGAGGTCCTCAACAGATTATAGTAAGTCCTTTGTAAAAATCCATAACCTAGGTGAAGCTTGGTGGTGCATTAATTCTTAGTGAAAAAATACTTAAGGAGATCTCTTGAAGAGTGGACGTAGGCTGGTGAGCCGAACCACTATAAATCATTGTGTTAAGCTCTTCTTTGCTTTTCTTTTATTTCTATTTATTCATTGTCCGTCTGCTACATTTAATCACTTAGTTATTTGAAATCTAATTTCTGGTCAAATTTTTTAATTATCCAATTCATCCCTCTCTTGGGTTGCCTTCATGTATAACAATTGGTATCAGAGCTTCGTCTCTAGCATTGTGACTTAACCGTCTTAGAGTGATCTATGGCAACCCCTAACTCCTCTCTTCTTGAAGGTCAAGCCTCAAACTGACCACCCTTCTTCAATGGCACAAATTTCAACTATTAAAAAACCAGTATAATTATGCATATCTAATCTATCAACTATGAGGTTTGGAAAATCATCTGTGATGGTCCTAAAGTCCCCACTAAAACCATAGATGGTTTGCTAGTTCCCAAACTAGAGAGTGAGTGGACTAATAATGACTATAAAGATATTCAATCCAATGCCAAAGCTGTTAATATGTTGCATTGTGCACTTGATGTTACTGAGTTTAATAGAATATGCACTTATACAATAGCGAAAGAAATTTGGAATAAACTTATTGTAGCTCATGAGGGAACCACTCAAGTTAAAGAGTCTAAAGTGAGTTTACTTGTTCATAACTATGCGTTCTTCAAGATGAAACCTGGTGAGAACATATCCCAAATATTCACTCGCTTTACAGATATTATAAACAATCTTAAATCTCTTGGGAAGACTTATACTAATGTAGAAATTGTCAGAAAAGTCCTCCGATCATTGCCAAATAGCTGGGAGAACAAAGTTATAGCAATGATAGAAGCAAGAGACTTGTCAACATTCTTGATGAGTTAATGGGATCTCTCCTAACCCATGAGATCATTATGCAAGAAGGGAAAGAAGAAGAAGAAAGGGATAGCTTTCAAGTCTACCTCAAAATCTCAAGAGGAAGAAGAAGATGTTTCAGAGAAAGATGAAGAAATGGCTTTCATTACCAAAAGGTTCAAAAGATTTGTGAAAAAAAAACAAAGTGTAAGGAAGTTTTTCAGAAAAGACTTCAACAAAGATTTTCAAAAAGGAGAAAATCATAAAAAATCTGAAGTTACTTGGTCTGAATGCAACAAACTGGGACACTACAAATCGGAATGTCCAGAGCTCAAGAAACAATTCAAGAAGGACAAGAAAAAATCCATGATCGCAGTATGGGGAGAAAACAATGATGACAGCAACTCAGAGACGGATATTTGCAAAAATAAAGTCTCAAATCTATGTTTGATGGCACTTGAAGATGAAAATGAGGTAAATGATGAATCATTTACCTTTGACGAATTACAAACTTCCTTTGATGAATTGCTTGCTGAATTTTAAAAATTGCGTTCTAAAAGTAGTTTTCAAAAGAAAATGATTTTGAGTTTATCACAAGAAAAAGAATCCTTGGCTTCTAAGATCAATACTTTAGAAAACGAAGTCTTGACAATGGAAAAGGAGAAAGAATTTTCAAATGAAAAAGAATCTTCCATTTTTGAAAAGAATGTAGATGATTTGCAAAAAGAAAATGAAATTTTGAAAAAGAGAGAAAATTGTTTTAAATGAAAACATAGAAGATTTAAAAAATGTTCTTTCAAAATTTACTCAAGGTAGAGATACCTTAGATAAAATTCTCAAAAGTCAAAATTAAACCTTTAGAAGAATAGGGATTGGATATAAACCTTTTTCAAAAGCAAAAAATTCCAAAAAGACCTTTGTTCATGCATCATTTAACCATTCTCATCCACATGTCATTATTGTGGAAGAAAAGGCCACATCTCTCCTTCATGTCCTACTAAAAGAAACTCATTTGTTAGAATGAAAAAGAAGTGGGTTCCCAAAAACACTTTAACTCCTAACTCTCACGGACCCAAGAAAGAATGGGTACCAAAATGCCAACAAAAATCTGATTTTTGCAGGTGTACTTTAGGTCAAATTCCAGCAACAACCGGTGGTACCTTAATAGTGCGTACTCAAGGCATATGACCGGCGATAGAGCAATGTTCTCAACCCTTAAATCCAAAGAAGGAGGTCACATAACCTTCAGAGACAATAGTAACGGAAAGATCATCGGCGAAGGTAATATTGGTAAAACTTATTCACCTATTATAAAAAATGTGTTACTTATTGAAGGATTGAAACACAACTTGCTTAGTATTAGTCAAATGCGTGATAAAGGCAATCATGTCACTTTTGGAAAATCCCACTGCACCATTAAAAATTCTGCTGATAACAAAGTGTTTTTTGTTGGCTATAGGCATGAAAATATGTATGTATTTGATTTGCATAATTTATCTCCTAATCATGATGTTAAGTGCTTATCTGCTATAAATGAATCTAGATGGTTATGGCATAGAAGGCTAGGACATGCTCATATGGACTTGCTTTCAAAACTTTCAAAACTTGACTTGGCTGTTGGTTTACCAAAAATTGATTTTGAAAAAGATAGACTTTGTGATGCTTATTAACAAGGAAAACAAACAACAGTTTCTTTCAAATCCAAAAATATCATTTCCACTTCTACACCTCTTCAATTGTTGCATATTGACTTGTTTGGACCATTTAGAGCTTTAAGTCTTGGAGGTAAATCTTATTGTCTTGTTTGTGTGGATGATCATACTAGATTTACTTGGGTGATCTTCTTGGCACAAAAAAGTGATACTTTCTCTGCATTTTCAGCTCTTTGTAAACGTATTTAAAATGTAATTAGTCTTGCTATTTGTAGCATTAGAAGTGGTCATGGTAGAGAATTTGATAATGATGAGTTTATTCTATTTTGTAATGAGCATGGCATTGATCATAATTTTTTTGCTGTTCAAACTCCTTAACAAAAAGGTGTGGTAAAAAGAAAAAATAGAGTTTGTTGGTGAAAATACCAGAAAAAATTATATTATTGATAAATAATGCAAAAGAAAATGAGATACAAATAGATCAAGCTAAGGCACGGATATCTTGTTTTCTTTAAGGAGATCAAGCCTACTGCGGTAGGAAGAACCCAAATACCGATGCAGTAGTCACGAAACTATGACTTGTCCCCTCCAAGATATAACAACCCAACCACTTGTCGTATAGTTCTGGCCAACTCTGCACGAGATGGTGAACCTAAAGCTCCACCAAGAAAAAACACCCTTCTTTGGCTAGTAATCTCTCAACTATAAAAAAATAGTTGATATAGAAAAGAGTTGTGATAACCCTATTCCGTATTATGCTAATTGGTCCTTGATATGAATATGATTATGTGTTTGATATGATTTTGTGTGCCATTCATGTGAATATCTGTGGTTTTGAATTTCTATCTGTTCACCGTAAGAATATATGTTTGATTATCTGCTTTGGAATTTAAATTAAAGGCCTTATCGGCCACGAAACCCGAAATTGATTACGCCGTTGTGATTAGCGTAATTTTTGGAGCCTACGATGAAGTTTAATTGAAAAACTGATTTGGACCAGATTAAATTGATTTAATTAATGGCATAGTGCATAAATTATTTAATATTAAATAATTATAGTTAGTAGGACTTGTAAAGAGAGGCACTATACACTCAATTCATACACTTGAGCTCAAAATCAGATTTTGTGCCTTAGAAAGAGAGAGGGCCGGCTATAGAGAGAGAAAGGGAGAGAAATTGTGCAATTTTGGTTCAAAGCTTGGAAACCTTGAAGATTTCTCAAGAATTTACTATAGATTGTGAGAATTAAAGCTCCTAGGTGAGTATTTCATGGATTCTAGTTTGTAATTTTGTGTATTCAAGCTAGTTGGGTAATCAAGAGTAAGTTTGACATGAAATTGGGTTGGTCATGTTGAATTGAAGGTCAATGTATGCATGCATGTGTGTAATTGCTTTGAAATTTGCATGTTTGAACACAAAATACATGATCCATGTAGAATGTTGGTTAAAGCTCATGTTTGTAATCACCATTTGCACCATGTAAGTTGAAATGGGAGTGATATCCCACATGCATGTACAATTTATGAGAAATGAGTTTGAAAATACATGGAATTGTTATCATAATAGCAAGTTTGGTGTAGATTGGGACATGCATGTGATTAATTTGTGAAATTGAGCTCCATTGTGTTGTAATTTGGTGTTGGTACCATGTTAGTATATGATTATGTGAAGTTTGAGCCAAAAGCATGCATCTAGAACCATTGAATGTCGAATTGGAGCTCAAGAACATGTTCTGGAAAACCCAGAAAATTTGATGTCCGCTCGAGCTGGAAAACTGCCGCTTGAGCATGAATTTCGTGCTCCCAGTATTTTTGCAGACTTGGATGTCCACTCGAGCGGGGAAGTTTACGCTCGAGCGGGGGAGCTATGTAGACAGACCTTCAGCTCGAGCGCTAGACTTCACGCTCGACCGTAATTTTGATGCATCCAGCACCTTTGCAGACCTCATGGGTCCGCTCAAGCGGGGAAGTCCACGCTCGAGCGGGGACCCTGTTTCTGAAAATTTTGAAAAAGGCATTATGAGTTTCGTTTTCCGTCCTCTTTCACTTCTAAGTACTCTTAGGCATGCATTGAGCATTGTAATTAAGTTAAAGAGATAAGAATGAAGCCTAAAGAGGAAAATGTGAATTTAGAACGGATTGAATTGTTTGTGACCCTTTTGTGTTCATGGAATGTGTAGGGTCGAGCTCCAAGGCAAACCAACCAACTGATCACTGTGAGTAATATCTTAACAAAGATATCTGAAAGATGTTGTTGTCCAAATTACTTTCCTCTATGTAAGTTTTATAAGTTCGTTGATTCGATTGGTGGACAATGTTGCTATGCCAAATGAATGAGCCAGAGGCCAGTTTGATTCGAATGATAGAGTGAATGGGCCAGAGGCTGTTTTGACAAGAATGAATGGATGGGCCGGAGGCCGTTTTGACATGAATGAATGGGCCAGAGGCCGTTTTGACATGAATGAATGGGTCAGAGGCCGTTTTGACATGAATGAATGAATGGGCCAGGGGCCGTTTCGACATGAATAAATGAATGGGCAAAAGGCCAGTTTGATACGAAATATGAATTGGGCCCAAGGCCGTTTGAAGCATGTTGTTCTACATACCGTTTGTATAACTCCTTTATTTGATATTATTCACTGGGCTCTCGCTCACACTCATTCATGTGTTTGTAGGTGAGCCAAGAGAAGTCCAAACTCAGCCCCAATGAAGTCTGTGAGGAACAACAAAGGTTTTGAAGAGTCAGCCCTTGCGTCTCACGCACGAGACCCGTCTTCGCCTTTTTGTCATTCTGTTTTATTTTGTCATATGGGTGAAGTCTTTGAATATGTTGTATATAGTTTTCTTGGGTTGACTTAGACCTATATGATCCTGTATGTACAGAACCTTGTGTAGTACATATTTTGGTTGTGAGTTATTAATATGCATATGTATGGTTTGTTATGATGTGCCATGTAAGCACAGCTCTATGGACAAAGTTTTAAACTACTTCCGTTTGGTCCCCATTAACTCTGTTAACATACATTTGGTTTGGTTTGAGGCCATAGGTAATCTCATGATTACTGGCCGGTTATGTCCTTAACCCACAAGGGCGGGTTCGGGTCATGACAAGAGTAAATGAAAGGAACTATATATAGGCCACCAGGACCTTACAATTTACACCAAAAAATAATAATGATCATTAAACTAGAGACAATGGAGAGTCTCCAAATATTAACTCACTACCAAGTCCATGAACTTCCAATTAATCTCCATTCATGAACAAGATAAAAGGTCACCAAAAAATAATGAATCTCCATTCACCAAACAAAATGAGATTCATGAACAAGACAAAATGAGATTCATGAACAAGACCAAAAAAGTCACCAAAATAAATAAATAAAAGATATTAAAATGGTCCAACAATCCCACACTCATTTTAATATTAACAAGGACAAGAGAGATTACCAAACAAAGATAGACTAGTATGCATCATGAAGATGTGCTCTGCATTAAACCTTCATTAGTGAAACAGCAACCTCTACTCCAGAGTCAGTAGTAGTCTCAGACTTGAACTATGACTACTTAGGGGAAATAAAGTATTACTGCTCACACATAATAATCCAAGTGTTGACATGAGCTTTTAATAGCCAGCACATTACGGTCTTGTGCCTATCCTAGTTTTCATGAGCATATTTGAGAATAAGCCTTGTTCTCATAGAAAACGGCTCCACTTTCATGCTCACATAGGTGAAATCTGTCAAGGATGTTCCAGTAATTTACACACCCCACTTAACAAGAGCTACAAAATTTCATTAAGAGTATAAAAACTCAACTCTCCAACATTACAGGACAAATGCATTTACATCATAGGGATGGAAAACAAAAATATTAAAGAGTACATTTTTTACAACCACCATATGATTCGTTCTTCCCATTGAACCTAGTTACAGGATCTCTGATCCCCAGGTTGGGTATCCTCATACATTGTTTATGATTTTATAGGCTTCAAACCCATCCCCCTCGATGTATTTCAGGCTCTATCTCTCGCCAAGGCCTTGGTTAACGGATCCGCAAGATTATCACAAGATTTTACATAATTCACAGTTATGATGTCATTACTTAAATAGGGTCTCATATTACTGTGTTTCCTTCGAATAGGTCTGGATTTACCATTATAAAAATGGTTGTTCACTCCATCAACAGCAGCAGTGCTATCACAACGAATTAACACAGGAGAAATTGGTTTTTCCCAAAAAGGGATTTCATGTAATAAATATCTCAACCAATTCGCTTCCTCACATGTTGAACCTAACGCTATAAGCTCAACTTCCATTGTAGAATTAGCAATTATAGTCTGTTTTTTAGACTTCCAACATATAGCACCACCACCCAAGGTAAAAATAAAACCCGAGGTAAAGAGAGAATCACCTGACAAAGTGTTCCAATCAGCATCACTATATCCCTCAAGTACCGCAGGATACTTGTTATAAAACAAACCATAATTTTTAATACCAAATAAATATCTCATAATTCTTCCTATGACAAGCCAATGATCTCGACTTGGCTTGCTAGTAAACCTGCTAAGTACTCCAATAGCATATGCAATATCAGGTCTAGTACAGTCAGTAGCATATCTCAAACTACTAATCATGCTAGCATATTCCTTTTGATTAATCACTTTTTTTTCATTTGTTACAACAGATAAATGTATGCTTTTATCAAAAGGAATAGCAACATGTTTACAGTTTAGAAAGTTTTTTTCTTTAAAATTTTCTCAACATAATGCGATTGATCAAGAAAAATGACATCATTAGTCTTGGTAATTTTAATTCCCAAAATAAAATTGGCTTCACCAAGATCTTTCATATCAAAGTGACTATTAAGCATATTTTTAGTCTCATTTATAATATGCAAATTAGAGCCAAAGATAAGTATATCATCCACATATAGGCTAATAATCACATGTGCATTCTCACAAGTTTTATAATATATGCACTTATTACATTTATTAGTCTTGTAGCCATTCTCAAGCATGCAGGAACCAAATTTCTCATGCCACTGTTTAGGAGCTTATTTTAAACCATAAAGGGATTTAGTTAGTTTACACACCTTGCTTACTTGGCTAGGCTCCATAAAGCCCTCGGGTTGGTCCATGTAAATCTTCTCATCTAGATCTCCATTTAAAAATGTTGTTTTCACATCCATTTGATAAATTTTTAAATCATGAATTGCAGCCATTGCTATCAACAGTCTAATGGATGTAACTCTAGTAACCAGAGAAAAAGTATTAAAGAAATCAAGATCAACTTGTTGCTTGAAACCTTTAGCGACAAGCCACGCTTTATATTTATCTATAGTTCCATCCGGTTTAAATTTTTTACAAATGACCCATTTACACCCAATAGTTTTACAACTTAAAGGTAAATCCACTAACTTCCATGTTTTATTTAAAAATAGTGAATTTATCTCATTATTTACAGCCTCTCTCTAGAAAATAGCATCAAGTGATGATAAAGCTTCTTGCACCGTAAGAGGAATTTCTTCCACATTGTAAAGATAATAGTCAGGGCCAAAATCTTTTTCAACTCTACATCGTTTACTCCTTCTTTGTTGGATTTGAGAATTTTCTTGTTCTTGAAAAACTTGAGATGGAGTTGAAGAGCTAGGCATGGATAAAATATTTTTAGAAATTATTTGACCCCCACTATTTCTAGATTTGAAAGAAATTTATTTTTATGAAAAATAGCATCGCTTGATTCAAAAATAATATTATTTTTCATATCAAAAAATCTATAGGTTGTACTGTACAATGCATACCCAAGAAAAGCACAGGTGGTAGCTTGTTCACCCAATTTAGGTCGTTTAGGATCTGCAAGCCTCACAAAAGCTAAACAACCCCAAACCCACAAATAACCTAGATTTGGTTTATGCCCCGCCACAACTCATAAGGTACAATTTTAGTCTTTTTGTGTGGCACTCTATTTATCATATGGCAAGCTATCAAAATAGCCTCGCCCCAAAGATTTGAGAGAGCACCTGAATCAATAAGCATAGCATTCGTCAAATCAATTAACATTTTATTTTTTCTTTCAGCTATACCATTAGATGAAGGTGAATATGGTGAAATAGTCTCATGAATAATTCCCAAAGACTAAACAAAAGAGTTGAATCCAAAAGATTCATACTCCCGGCCTCTATCACTTCTAATTCTCTTAATCTTTTTACCGAATTGATTTTCCACTTCAAGAAGGAATTCTTTAAATTTCTCAAAAGCATCACTTTTATTTTTTAATAAATATACGTTTGTATATTTTGAAAAATCATCAATAAAAGTGATAAAATATCGGTTACCACCCCGAGTTAAAATTCCTTCAAACTCACACAAATCAGTATGAAATAATTTTATCAATTCGGTATTTTTTTAACACTTTTATGAGACCTCTTGGTAATTTTTGCTTTACTGCAAACTTTATATTTCTCAAAATTTTTTTGTCACTTGACATAATCGAGCATGCCAAAAATTAATAGAAAACAAAGTGTAAGTGGTGTCATAGTAATCATAAAATTAATTAGCAAGGAAATTTAAAAGATAAAAATGACCTTTATACTCATATGTATTGCAGGAAGCCACTTTTGCTTCATGTGCCTTGTAGTCTGTAACACACCAAAATTTTCCCTCCGTTCAAGCGTAAGAGTTGACGCTCGAGCGGCCCTGTGAGGCTCCTAGTACTTTTGTAGTCTGTCCAAAATTCTAAGAGTTGTGAATTCCTGCTCGAGCGTAGGAGTGTTCGCTCAAGTGGTTGGCTTTGTTGGTCTGTTTGCTCGAGCGGTCTGCCTGGTTGAGTCTAAATTTCTGGGACTAGTGGGATTGCTCTTGATATTTTATTATTGTGTTTGGAGCCCCCTTGTTTATTTTGGGACATTGATCGAAGTGGTAACATGATGGTAAAATAAGATTGAACCAAAAACTTTAATTCGGATAATCTTTCTACGAACAGCCGTCACTCTTTTGCCTTTTTATTTTTCCACACTTTGAATTTGGGTGTGAGGCTAGAACCATTGGAAATCTTGTTTCCGGGGCTTTGATTTGGACACAAGAATGACCTAAAACGGAGTCCGGGTGAGAGAGTTATGCCCGTTTGAAGTTTTGGTATCTGTGTTGGAAGCAAGTACACTCGAGCACAGAAAGTGGCGCTCGAGCGGACTGCGCGAATTCAACAACTTAAAAAGTGATTTTCTAGATCATTCTTTGCACTTTCCTTTTTCCTATTCCTTCTTCTCATCCTAGGTCCGAAAACCCTTGATTTCTTGACCCAAATAGCTTCTGTGGGGACATAATTTTTGAATGACAACACGTGGCCGAGGTGTCATCGAAGTGCCAGCCGAGGTGCCACATGTCCTGGTCATGACGTCGAGATCATCTCGGCTAGGCCGAGGTTATCTGCAAAGATACCAGAATCTGGGATAAGCGGATAAGAGACAAAAGTCCTAGAATGGGAGAAGACTTTAGTTTGGGTAAAGATAAGACTCTTAGAGAGTTTATCCTAATTCTACTAGGAGTCCAAGATTAGCAGTAATCCTAAGTCCATTAGAGCTAGGCTTCTGTTGGGACTAGGATTATGTGACTATAAAAGGGAGGCACCCCCATGGATCTAAGGTATGTCTTTTATGCTTTATCTAGTGAGTTAAGCACTATTGGTTATCTTTGAAAGATATTTTACTGACTTGATCGTCGGAGTGCCCCGGGTGGACGAGCCACCGCCGGAATCTCTTCTTTCTGTTGCAAGTTGTTCGGGCTTAACCTATTTTGCCGGTGTTCTCCAGTTGAGTACTAAGTTGGCAGTGTGGTCGGAAATCGACACACACAGCTTCCATTTCTCAAAGATTTGGCCAAGATCTCTTACCAAAAAGTGAAGAATACTTGAAGCTCAACATTTTCAACCGATAGGATTTTGAATTTTGGAAATGAGGTTCTTGATCTAGCTTCTTTGCTTAGTCTTTGAGATAGGGATTTCTAGTTCTCTTTCAATACTCTCATTTATAGATAGATTTGTGATATTTTCCTTATACAACTACAAAATTTATATTTTTGAGCATATTATGATAAATCATGAGATTAGGGCTTAGGGTTTGAAATGTTGGGGTTTACTAGTTGGGTTATGATTATGGGCTTAGGAATTTGGATATATAATTATTAGAAGAGTTGGAATAAAAAGTGTTTGGGTGAAAAACTATGATTTCTTTTAAAACCCTAGCTTGGTACATGAAGAAAAATGATGGTTTTGCTTAAATTGAAAGTAGTATCATGAAATTAAGGTATTAAATTGCACATATACAAGTTTAATTGAATTTTGAAAGTATTTGGAAATTATGTAAAAATTTGCGATTGAACTTTTATTGTAGATATTATAAATCATGTTATAATATGAAACAAAATTTGGGGGAAAGAAATTGTTAGTGATATGGATTATATGGGATTTGTAATAAAATGATGAAGTGAAGATTTAAGAATTTTATTGTGTAGTTAGAAAGTGATTTTATACCTCAAAACTAAAAGCTCAAATTTATGTTTAACTCTAGTTATGAAGTTTTATTTTGGAAAATGAAGAATACTTCAATCAATACTAAATTTATGAAATTAAGTTGGGTTAAGATGAGTGTGAACAATGATAAAAGGGAGATTGTGAAATATGACAGTGTTATATGAAGGAGTTGTATCAAGAAATTAAATGTTAGAGATTTAATTTATAACCTTGGATAGTAATTGATAATCAATGTGTTGTAAAAATTGAATTTGAAGACTTGATAATAATATGGAAAAGTAAAGAAATAGTTTGAAATCCAAGAATTGTGAACACCTTAAAGATGAATCTTTATGCCTATATGGCTGTGTTGTTATATTTTTGTTATGAAACAATGAATGATTTGATGGATAATGAAGAAGGTTGTGGAACATATTAGTACTTGTTATGTAAATGGAATTTTAATATGTGGTGGATGTGTATTGAACTAATGTGTTACGGAAATAATGGAAGATGTATTGGCATTGCCCACTAATTGTAATGATGGATTGTGATGTTACGTTGGGGTTCGTTTCCCGCCGTATTTTGAGCCGGCAAAGCGTGGTGCTTGAGATAGGTTCCGCCTTCCTTCCGGAGTAGCGCCTGGTAAAGCGTCTGGTATGTTGAGATTCCGCGCTCCTTCTGGCTTGTGACCTTTAAAGTGTGTGATTCCGCGTTCCTTTCGGCTTGTGACCGGTAAAGCGTGAGATTCCGCGTTTCTTTCGGCTTGTGACCAGTAAAGCGTGTGACTCATGGAGATGACTTGTGTGGGGAAGTGGTTTGGAAATACTCTTCAAATCCTGGAAGACGCCAATGATCCTCAGCTAGTCACCTGCAAAGATACAAACACTCCGGTCGGGGGTGCCGGAATTAGCACTCCGACGGACAAGTCAGCTCTTCTCCTCAAGAAAGCTTGTTCACTAAGTTTTTAGAAGTGATTCTTACATACCTTTACTAGTCCATTGCCATTATATTTATACTCGTTTTTTCTGATCCTCGGGGCCAGGGCCTGTCTTTTCAATCATTACCTATTCCATTATTCGGCTCTAGGGATCCTTCCCCATTCGGCCTACTTATCCTGTTCGGCCCTTTATCCTTGCGGGATAGTTGCCGTCTAGCGTCAAGCTGCCGAAATATGCCTCCTTTTCCTTTGCCAATTATTCGGCTACCACAATTGCCCTCCGAACTCCCTGTTGACGGCAGTCAATCGGCGTGTTTGGTTCAGAATTCGAGAAGTTTAGCGTCAGGCGGCTTCGCGTGCCCCAATATATGTCAGGGGGCGCGCGCCTTGTTGCTCATCATTACGCTTTCCCGCTCTATTCATATGTATCTCAGCATTTATTGCGATTTGAAACTTTGGTCCTTTCAAATTCATATTTCGTCGATTTTCTGAGACTTTTGGATCGCCAGTGCACATCCCTCCGTGAC